>CM061534.1:23116282-23324188 GCA_030545055.2 Neoaliturus tenellus
CGGGCTTCTTCTTCAAGAAGGCGTGCTGCCAACGTTCTGCCTGCTACTCGTGGACCTGCTCGACCATTCCATAGCATAACTGTTGCTCGGGCAAACGCTTGCAAAGCTCCAATGCTACGGACCTTGCTGGAGGTGAGCCAAGACGGACAAGGCTTGCTTAGTCCTGGTCAACGGCAGGAGCAAGAAAGGCGTATGGCATACTTCAGGCTGCAGGGTGTAGTTCCCAGCTTGAAGTTAGGCGATCCCAGAGTAGCAAGCATCAACGAGGCAGCGGACTATATATCACACCTTCACAGTGTTTTAGAAGTAAAGGACCAACAAATTGAAAACTTAAAAGAACAATTGAAACAATTTAACTTTAATCCGGTGGAGTTTGTAGAAACGGTGATGAGTGATAGTGACGATGAAGGTAGTGAATATATATTAGGTATGTAATGAAAAGACAGGGACATGTGTGTGTGTGTGTGTGTAGAATACAGAGCGGGGGATAGACTACTTTGCGGCAATGGACTAGCATGCTGCTTAGTGGTCTATCCCCGCTCGAAGGGTACTTTTGAATGACCTTGACCCACTTTAAACGAGGGACAACCGGTTAACTGGTATAAAAGAGGGGGTCTGTACATCCCGACTTCATTCTGCTTTGGACTTTCCAGTGGAACGCTAGAAAATGAGTGGATCACTGATCATTGGTAAGGAGTGGGAGTATGTAACCATAAACTATTTAAACTGTAGAGGGATGTTGAAGAAGGTGTATGATAATGTTAAAAGAATGGTTGTTGAAGAAGGTAGGGTAGTGATTGTAGCGTGGAAGAAGAAGCAGTATACAGGACAACAAGTGAGAGCAAGTGACTTTGGGGGGAATAGTGTGTTTCAAATTGGACGAGCGAACTTGGTTAATTTGGACATTGTGTTTTGGGACTTGGAAAGGTTAATTGAAAATAGTGGCAAACATGGGGAACTCTTAATTGGCAGGGAGGACAGAGTATATGAGTAAGTGTAAAAGACTGGGGGGCTTATGTGTGTGTGTGTGTAAAGACTAGGACTTGTGTGGAATACAGAGCGGGGGATAGATCACTTTGCGGCAATGGACTAGCATGCTGCTTAGTGGTCTATCCCCCGCTCAAAGGGTATTATTGGATGGCCTTGACCCATATAAAGGTAGAGGGGGAATGGGTAATAGGAGGGGGAAATTGGTATATATGTAGGACTGATGAATAAAGCATTTAGTCAAGCATTTGTCTAGACACTATCAACAACAATGGAGAGCTTCAGTGTTGAGTTCATCCTCTTGGAAGAAGACATCAATGAAGTGGTGGAACTTATAGAGGATAAGACCAGCCAGGGCACATTGGAACTTGTGAATTGCGAACCGTTGGACAATGCCGCAATCGATAAGATTGCATATTTCATGATGCATTTTTATAACGAACAAACAACCAATATGGAGTTTGTGCAGTACCTTTATCAAAACCAAGTAAACGTGCGAGTGACAATTACTTGGTGGCAGTAATAATAAAGTGTAACATATGGATGTGGACTTGGACTTGAGTGTGGTCTGCGGAATAGAGCGGGGGATAGATCACTTTGCGGCAATGGACTAGCATGCTGCTTAGTGGTCTATCCCCCGCTCAAAGGGTATCTTTACGTGACCTTGACCCACATAAAATGTATAGTTGGTGGGGGTATAAAAAGGGCCAACCAATTGGATAGATACACCACTTTCATACCATGGCTCCACTTGACAACACCGTGTTCCATCGCGACAGAATTCTTTCAATTCTGGAGGTAATACCTGTAGAAGTTATAGAAGCAGAGGACCAACTACCTGCGGTTGACCAGGAAGAGGAGGAGGAAGAAATTATGGATATTGAAACGGACTCTGACGAAGCTGGTTTAACGGATAATGAAATGGACTTGCACGCCTACGAAACGTTAGAGTCATCATCTGAGTCGGAAATTGAAGAAGAAGAAGAAGAACAAGACACTCCTCATCGTCCAATGGATAGGACGTTAGTAGCCAGAAGAATTATGTATTGTCATCGCTACCTATTTCGTGATGAGAATGATTCCGACTCTGATGGTGATGTTTCACCTTTGTAAAAAGTTTAAACAAAAAGTTAAAAAAGAATGTGAGCGGGGGATAGAGCACTTTGTAGTAAATGATGCTGCTTAGTGCTCTATCCCCCGCTCAAAAAAATAATTCCAAATGGCCTTGACCTATATAAATTTTGCTCAAACAGACGTATTTAAAAAAACTTGTACAAATTATTGAATCTAGACCAAATATCATCAATTTATCAAGCCTACTGATAAATGTATTACAAACGGTTGTGTAAAGGCTAAATTTAGCACATGAGTGATAACCTGTTTCCATATGACGTCACTTTCCCCACCTATCTGCCTCGGATATAAAGGGTCCCGGTGGAGTGCGCTGCTCATTATTGCGTGGACATTCACAGAGTGTGCATTCAAAGCCAAACTGTTTGAAATGGCTCTTTGCGACATTTGTGGGGAAATCTTTCAAGACGAAGATCTTTTCACCATACACAGAGAATTACATGAAGACGAAGATAGAAAAGAAAATATTACCATGGATGAAATAGACTTAGACTCAATTGACCGGTTTTTGGAAGAGCACCAGAAGCAGACGGACTACTGGGACAGCTATCTACAGCAAATGCAAAGAACAAGACCTAGTGTGATCCAATTTGCTGGTGCTGGACCATCTACTGCTAGAAGACCTTTTGAAGAAGAAAAGTATATGCAAGAAGAAGAAGACACTGAAAAAGAGGACACTGAAGAAGAGGACACTGAAGAAGAATTGGAAGATGTAAGACAACTGCGCACAACGGCCTTGCCAGGACGAGTTGTAACACATTTCAAAATTAATAATGTTCAATTGGAACTGGAAACATTCATAACCCAGGCTAAGGAACTTGTTGGTCAAACTTTGAGGGAAGAATTACAAAGGCTAAATTTTATTAAATTTGGAATGGTGTTAGAGGCTATGTTTAACAATACTGATGGTGAAACAGCATTGAGAGCATTCATTACCAAAAATCGAACCCTTACCTTCACCTCCAACATCGATGATATTATTGAAGAATGCTTGGAAGAACTTATAACAAAACTTCAAGAACATGAAGGAAGAGGATCTGGATGGACTTTGTCATCATTTGAAGGTATGGATGTAAGGGTTCACAAGCATGGATATGGTTTAAGGGGTAGTAGTTTTATCCCTCTACCAAAGAAAATCCAAAACACTAAATCGTGTAGGAATGTGCAAAATGAAGGTAATGAATGTTTCAAGTATGCAATGTAACCAAGTATGTTAAAGATCATCCTGAAAGAGTTGGTTGAGAATATTACGAAAATGAACACCGCTACAACTTTCAAGGTCTCACCTATCCAGTTACCTTGAAAGACATTGGCAAATTTGAAAAGAAAAATCCTGGCGTTTCAGTCAATGTTTTTGGTCTGGATGATTCGAACAACGTTTATCCTTTGCGGGTAGTAAAAGTTGAACAGAGAAACCACACGGATTTGCTATTGATAACTAAGGGTGAAATTTCCCATTATGTATGGATAAAGGACTTTGTAGCCTTGGTATGGAATCAATTATCAAAACATAAACGTAGGTTAACAGTGTGTAAAAGATGTTTCTGTTTCACATATAAAGAACTAAGACGTGGAGGATCTGAATGGATGACGGAACATAAAAGACTCTGTAACGAGAATTATGAAGTGAAGGTTAGTCTGCCACCACCATCTCGAGCGTTTATCCAATTCAACAAAACAATCCACCAATATCGTATTCCACTGGTCATCTACGCAGATTTTGAATCTACGTTAATATCACAGGAGCTGCCGGACGGTGAGGTGACTAGAAGAACAAAATACCAGCTGCACCAGCCCAATAGTTTTTGCCTATTGGTGAAGTCAACCTTGTCTGAGAACCAATTGCAAGACTATGGTTTAACATCCACTCCAATACTCTACCGTGGGGAAGAAGCAGCTAAGTATTTTGTAGACCTGTTGTATGACATTGCTGAAAAGGTGCAACGCTTATACGGCAATGTTGTACCTATGGAACCTTTAAACCAAAAGCAACAAGAAGAATACAACGTAGCGACAAGATGTTATCTATGCAAGAAGACCTTTAGTGAAGAAAACCAAAAAGTAAGAGACCACGATCATCTGACAGGGTTATACAGAGGAGCTGCTTGTAATTCATGCAATATAAATTACAAACTGCCAAACTTTATTCCTGTTGTTTTACACAATCTTAGCGGCTACGACTCTCACTTTATCATACCAGAGTTAGGAAGAGATGATGGTAAAATTGATGTTCTTGCTACAACATTGGAAAAGTACATCAGTTTTTCAAAAACAGTAGGTAAAATTAAACTTCGCTTTGTAGACTCTTACAGATTTATGCCATCAAGTTTAGCCAAATTGTCAGAGAACTTAAGAAGAGAAGACTTAAAAGAAACAAGCAAAATTGTACCTGAAGATAAATTGGACCTAGTATTAAGGAAAGGAGTTTTCCCCTATGATTATATAACTTCTACAGAAAAGTTTGAAGAAACTAGTCTTCCACCGATTGAAGCCTTCAATAGCAAATTAAACGAAAGTGAAATCTCCGTTGAAGACTACAATCATGCATGTAATGTGTGGAATCAACTAAACATTCAAACCTTGGGGGAATATTCTGACTTTTATATAAAATTGGACGTAACTCTGCTGTGCGATGTGATGGAAGAATTCAGAAACACCTGCTTCTCCGCCTATGGACTGGACCCTCTACACTCGTACACATCTCCAGGATTAGCATGGCAAGCTATGCTAAAGTCAACCAACTGTCGACTGGAACTTCTAACGGATATTGATATGGTGCTCATGATGGAATCTGGTGTACGGGGCGGTTTGACACAAGCTGTAACACGTCATGTCAAAGCCAACAACAAGTACATCCCCGGCTTCGACGAGCAACAACCATCGGTCTACCTTGGCTACTTTGACGCAAACAACCTTTATGGTTGGGCAATGTCAAATCCGCTTCCCTACGCTGACTTCAAATGGATCGACCCGGCCACCATCGGAGACATCTCACAGATTCCAAAGGATGGTCCAAAAGGCTATATTTTGGACTGTGATTTTGAATACCCGGAGCACCTTCATGACCATCACTACGACTTGCCTCTCCTAGCCAAGACTGAAGTTTCACCGACAGGAAGATGGCCAAAATTGATGATGACCTTGGAGAATAAAGATCGTTATGTGGCTCACTACTGGGTAGTTCAACAGGCTCTTGAATTGGGTCTACGTATAGTAAGAATTTATAGAGCAATTGAATTCACCCAGTCTTGTTGGTTGAAACCATATATTGATTCCAACACTACAAGAAGAGCTGCAGCGACAACAGCATTTGAAAAGGACTTCTATAAATTAATGAACAATGCCATCTTTGGGAAGACCTTGGAGAACAAAAGAAAACACAAAAATGTAAAATTAGTGAGTGATCCTAGGAAATTGGAAAAATTAGTGCAAAAACCAAATTTCGGAACATCCATGATTATAAACGAAAATCTAGTCGCTGTCAGTATGAAGAAAACAACAATAGTCATGGACCGTCCGTTATACATAGGTATGTCGATTTTGGACATAAGTAAAACCCTGATGTACGATTTCCATTATAACAAAATGGTTAAACACTACGGAAGGGAAAACATTGGAGTCGCATACATGGATACGGACGCGTTTATCTACTGGATAAAGACTTTGGACATGTATGAAGACCTAAGGACTTTTCCATACAAAGAAGATTTCGACTTTTCTGACTATCCGAAGAACCATCCAAATTTTAATGAAAAATATAAAAAAGTAATTGGAAAATTCAAAGATGAAGCAAATGGAATGCCTTTAGAAGAAATAGTGGCGCTGATGGCGAAATTGTATTCATTTAAGATGTACCACGAGAACAACACACCGACAGTCAAGAAAGCAAAAGGAGTGGAGACATCTTATTTGAAAAAACACGTAACATTTGACCACTACAAGACTTGTTTGTTTGAAGATACTACGATATCAGCAACATTCAACAATATCCGAAGCTTCAAGCATCAAGTCTACAGTGTCACCGAAATTAAAAAAGCACTGTCAGCTCGGGATGATAAAAGACATATTTTGCCCGACAAAATCCACACTCTTCCTTTCGGCCATTACTCCTTAAACCCTATCAACTAGTAACCTATTCTTCGTCCTTCTACAACTTCGACCTTATTCCTTTCTCCTTCCGTAAAAAAATGGGGAACACGGCAAGTCCAACGCCGTGTTCCCCATTTTTTTACACAAGTTTGGATGACCTTGACCCATATAAATGATGTGAATATTTAAAACAACATTCATTGTGATTATACATGTGATACAACAAACATTGAAACCTGCAATATGAAGGACTTGAAGCAACAAATTGTCAACGAACTTCATAAACCTGCAAGAAGAAAGTTTCCACGAAGAAATACGGTGATAAAAGGAATTAATGATTTATATCAAGCGGATTTAATCGAAATGATTCCTTATAGCAAACAAAATAAAGGATATAAATACATATTGACTGTTATTAACTGTTTTTCAAAAATGGCAGATGCTTTACCACTAAAAGATAAAAGTGGCAAAAGTGTTACAAAAGCAATGGAAACAGCTATACAAAGAGACAAACATACTATTAAACATTTACAAACAGATGATGGAAAAGAATATTTTAATAAGGAATTTGCAAATTTAATGAAAAAACACAATATAAACCATTATTCAACCAATTCAGAAGTAAAAGCCTCAATAATCGAAAGATTCAACAGAACTTTAAAAAGTGCAATGTATAAAATGTTTTCCAACAGAGGATCGCACATATGGATTGATATGTTACCAAAACTTATAAACGATTACAATAACAAATTTCATAGGACTATCGGGATGAAACCAAACCAAGTAACTAGTAAAAATGAAAACCTTGTATTAAAACGTATAAAAACGAATACTAAACCAAAAGTTGAAAAACTAAAGCCTAAAAAATTTAATGTGGGTGATAAAGTGCGAATAAGTAAATATAAAGGTGTATTCAGTAAAAGATACCTGCCAAATTGGACCAATGAGGTTTTTACTGTATTCAAAGTACAACCTACAGTACCTGAGACATATATTTTAAAAGATAATAAAGGACAATTGCTTGAAGGAGGGTTTTATGGACATGAAATGTTAAAATCAACAGTAGGCGATGTATATTTAGTTGAAAAGGTGTTGCAACGGAAAAAAGATAAGGTCAAAGTACGATGGTTAGGATTTAATAAGACGGAAGATTCTTGGATACCTAAAAAGGATTTGATATAACGATAGAGAATCATTTTAGGTTGAACCATTACAAAGGATGGAGATAGTACCACAAAAAGAGAGTTTTACTATTAATAATATAGATGAACTCACAGTGGATAATTCAGAATTCAATAGTGGGAAACATGGCAATTTGTTACCAAACACCGTTCGTTGTCTAGTTACCGGACCTTCCAACTGTGGAAAAACTAATGTAGTATTCAATTTGATTACAAACCCTAAAGGATTACGATTTAACAATCTATATGTATTTTCAAAATCACTACAACAACCAAAGTATCAATTATTGGAAAAGATACTGACTAATGTGCCTGAAGTTAAATATTTAAAGTTTAATGCAAGCGAGAGTGTCATGCAGCCACAAGAAGCTAAACCATTCTCCGTGTTTATATTCGACGATGTATCTTGTGAAAACCAAAACACAATAAGGAATTACTTCGCTATGGGTCGACATAACAACATAGATAGCATTTATATTGGCCAAACTTACAGCAAAATACCTAAACAACTCATTAGAGACAATGCAAACATGTTAATTGTATTTAAACAGGACGAAACCAACCTAAAACATATATATTTTGATCATGTAAATGCGGATATGACATTTGAACGATTTAAAGAGTTGTGTGGAAAGGCTTGGGCTGAAAAGTATGGGTTCCTAACAATTATGAAGGAACAACCGCTAAACAATGGTCGATACAGGATAGGATTTGATAAATTTATATTAATACATTAAACGCGGTATAACACATTCATTGTTGTACAACACGTCTTGCTACAAACATGGTTAACCAAGAAAAATTAGTAAAAGAAATAAAATCACTTAGTGATTCTATTCGGGCTAAAAACAGAGCATTGAAACTAGGTATTAGCGAGAGGGAGAAATTCCTTGAATCTACTTTTAAACCTATTACTGAACCCTTGAAACAATTAAACAAAAAATTTGCTAAACCTGTATTGGAAGGAGATGCGATTGCACCTATTACGAAGTTTGAAAGAGAAAATGTAAAATCAGAAGAGTTTAGTGATGAAGACCCGGAATCCTCTACGTATAGTGGTTTTACCGGTGGAGAACCTGAAAGAGAGCTAGAATCACCGGACTATAGTGGAATAAGAGAATTATATGAAGTAAAAGCCAAAAGAGGACATGAAGTTGTATCAACTGCTAGTGAAGAGGAAAAAGAAGAAGAGACAAGGGAAGGTCCGTCAAACATAAGCTTGTTGGGTGAAAACATTCATAACAAAGGACCTTTAGGAAGGAAATACATGATAAAAATGTTAGCTGGAACAAATCCTAATAAAAACTACCATAGTTATGGGGTAAGACTAACAGAAGACGGTTTAATGGTTGGTAATAGCACGGTAAACATTGATGAACATGATAATATTATTGTTGGTAATCAAAGATATAAGGGCACAAGGGGATTATTTGAATTATTATTTGAAAATAAGCCTTTAGAATTGTTAGTTAAAGAAAAAGACATGGAAGCATATAAAAAGATTTTGGAACAAACTAATGCATACAGGAGGAAGTATTCAGCTGACCAACCTGTTTTTAGATCAAAGTCTTTAAAATATAGAGAATTTGTATCCAGGTTAATACCAACAACGAGAAGACAACCAATGCCAATAATACCAAGAAAACCTGTAAAACGAAGGTTTGTGTCATCCACTTTGGATATAAGTGCTCCAGAACCAAGAAAAAGAAACAAGTCTGTTACAGGTACAGGTTTAATGAAGAAACTATATAACACAAATGTGATTTATTACAATAATATCAATAAATTGGTGGATAGAATGAAACTAATACATGAAGCTAAAGAAGCGGGTCATACTGGATTGGAAAACGAATGGGTGGCTTTAGTGGATGAACTCCGAAACCGTGGGGTAATCTCATAAAAATGCGTTACCCCCTAAAATGCTATTCAGTTGCACCATGAGTGTTGACAAGTTCGGACGTTACTCCTCGGATGGGTTATATTATGCCAATAGTTTAAAAAGAAGTGCTGGTTTACCACAAACACCTGATGGAGATTATGATATGAGTAATAAAAGGTTAAAAAACATAAAAGATCCTACGGATGAAAACGATGCAATAAATTTAAAAATATTAAAGGAAAAGATATCGCCAACATTAAGACTACAAAATAACACATATGACGCAGAAGATCATAGAATCATCAACGTTGGTAAACCAAATCAAAACGGTGATGCAATAAACAAAGGTTATTTGTCATCTGAATTAAAAAATACGTTAAAATTCAATGGGAAAACGTATAGTGCTAACAATAAACGTATATCCAACGTAGATGACCCTAAAGATGCAAAAGACAGCGTAAATAGACGCTATTTACATTCTTTGATACCTGAAAAGACAAAAGATGGATTTTCTTTTTATAAATTTGTTATTAATGATATAGGCTATCCAAAAACTGAAAACGATGCTGTAAATCTAAAATATATTAAAGATCATTGCATCATACGTGATGTAGGGGTTATAGATTGTTTTAATAATTGTTTAGCAAATGTTAAAGATGGTTCGGCGCCATCAGATGGTGCAACAGTGGGTCAAATGATGGAAACCTTAAAACAAGAAACAACCTCTTTTGTAAAACAAGATCAAGTAGTATCGAAGCAAGGGGATGAATTTGTTCAAGGTAATGAAAAATTTAATTTATTAACATACAAAAATGATGCTTGGGATTGCATGGATAAAAAGTTATCAAATATGGGATGGGGTTATGAAAAACATGATGCAGCTGCTTTATCACAAACCGTACATCTAGATCCAGATAAATATTTTAGATGGTTTACATGTAATAATAGAGTGATAAGAGACTTGGCACAAGGAAGAGAAGCAAATGATGCTGCAACTGTAGGACAGACCATTACAACATCATTAAAGGATAGTAAAGTGTATGATTGTAATAATAAACGTATAACAAACCTTAAAGACCCTGAACATGTAGATAATGCTGTCACTGTTAATTTTCTTGTAAAAGTTTTAGGTAATGCGATATTTGATTTACACAATCATTTTACACCAGATATTCTTCAAGGAAAATCAGGTCATAATACTTATGCTGAATCCATGAGAGGTGAGTATATTAAACGAGAAATTTATAATAAATACTTTATTAACCCTAAAACGAAACAGTTTAGATCATCAGATTGGGGTGATATTGATATTTAAGTAAATAACTCAATAAATGACTTCATTTATGTGCAACCTGTCATAGAGTTAACACATGAGTTGCACATTGCCATTATAAAAGGACAATAATGACGTTCAAGTACATCAGTCCATATCGAGACACTGCAAGAAAAGGAGGTGGGATCACGTCCACAGCGGTTTCTCTGTTAAGTAAAGCTTTAAAACAAATTCCAGTAGAATCCATAGTAAATAGAGCAATAGACGCATTACCATACGAATTTCATATACCAGGAGGTTATCAGTATTGCGGACCAGGAACTAAATTGAAAAAACGACTGGAAAGAGGCGATCCTGGCATAAACAAGTTAGATCAGGCTTGTAAAGAACACGATATCGCATATTCCACGTTTGCCGATTCAAAAAATAGATCAATAGCTGACAAAAAGCTTGCGGACATAGCTTGGCAACGAGTAGATATGAAACAGCGGTTCTGGCTCACCTCGCCCTTCCGATTTTCGGCCCTCGGTCAACTTCATTTTTGACAGGTTTTGGGCTAGTTTTTATCCGATTTTAGGCTAATCCAAACCACTTTCCATCAATTTTCCCGCATTTTTCCGGTTTTTGAAATCGTGAAATTCCAAGTAAGTGCGAGGAAGGGTGAGGAAGGGCGAGGAAGGGTGAGGAAGGGTGAGGAAGGGCGAGGAAGGGCGAGACGCACTCTTCACCGAACCCTCGTAAACCTCATATTTGACTGGTTCTGGGCCAGTTTGTATTTGATTTCGGGTTAATTTCAGCCATTTTCAGGTTTTTCAAATGGTGTATTTAATCCACAAAAATTAATCCACAAAAATTTAATCCAGGAAGGGCGAGACGCACTCTTCACCGAACCCTCGTAAACCTCATATTTGACTGGTTCTGGGCCAGTTTGTATTTGATTTCGGGTTAATTTCAGCCATTTTCAGGTTTTTCAAAATGGTGTATTTTAATAGGTCACATGACAAGTAAGAGCGCTTGGTAATCACCGTTACTTTAAGTCTGAGGCTGAAAAAAAAATCTCGAGACATTTTTGATTTCCAACATCATTTTTTATAATTTAATCAGTTTACACCGGTGCTTCCGAATCCGCCGTCTTTACGTTCAGTTTGTTCGACTTTGTCCAACCTGATACACGGCGGCTTTTTATACATTTCGCAGATGATCTGCGCAATCCTATCTCCACGACTTACATGAAAATCGGTATCGGAATTGTTCATCAAGATAACACCGACATTCCCAGTATAGTCCCGGTCTATGACCCCCGCATTTACACTTATACAATGTTTTAAAGCCAAGCCAGATCTTGGCGCTATCCTCCCGTAGCACCCATCTGGGAATTTGAAAGTCAAGTCAGTTTTTATCAACTGTTGACCACGTTTTGGTACAACATAATCATACGCGCTTCTCAGATCAAGACCGGCTGCATCCGCAGACCCGTTGTACGGTTCAAATGCGTTTTCAGTCAAGCAATAATAACCGTAGCTTTCAGCCATTATTGATTCCTAATGCATGCATAACGGGTTTCCACATCAAATAAATTAAACGGGCCATTTTCAAAAATGTATTTAAATTATGTTTTTAAAAACTATTTAAAATTCGTCAACTTTAAACTCAATATTGTGATTGAATTTATTATCTGAAAGTGTTATTTTATCGTTGTACAACACATAGAGGTTCCTCTATAATTCAACAGTTGTTTGATATAGTTATCGTCAACCGATTCCAGCTTTTCCTCAATGAGGACTATAATATTTATTATTTACAATAAGAAACGGATAAGGGGTCATCTTATCGAGGGAAGTACGAGGGAAGTACGAGGGAAGTACGAGGGAAGTACGAGGGAAGTACGAGGGAAGTACGAGAGAAGTACGAGGGAAGTACGAGAGAAGTACGAGGGAAGTACGAGAGAAGTACGAGGGAAGTACGAGAGAAGTACGAGGGAAGTACGAGGGAAGTACGAGAGAAGTACGAGAGAAGTACGAGGGAAGTACGAGAGAAGTACGAGGGAAGTACGAGGGAAGTACGAGGGAAGTACGAGAAAGTACGAGGGAAGTACGAGGGAAGTACGAGGGAAGTACGAGGGAAATACGAGGGAAGTACGAGAGAAGTACGAGGGAAGTACGAGGGAAGTACGAGGCGCCCTCTTAACCGACCCTTGTAAACCTGATTTCAATTGCTACAATCAATTGCTAAAAAAAATGTCGCGTTTATATGATAAAGTGGTGCAGGGCGACTTTTGGTTTATTTGAATTAAATTGCTTTTCTTAACCAGCTAGTATGTTATTCGTTTAAAATTACCTTTGCCAAGGACATTTTTTATTGTGATAAAAATATTGTCATTTTAAATTTATTCAAATCAGTTGTATGTTTTTTCTCTTATAGATCGTATTAGAAGATGTCTTCAATTAAAATTAATTGTAAATTCTGCGGTAAGCTAATATCTAAATCACATATCTCACGTCATTTTAAAGTGTGTTTGAGCAATCAAAATAAAGACTTGAGCTCTCGACGTAAAAGAAAATGTGATAAATGTGGGAAATTGATTACAAGTGATAATTTTAGTAGGCATTATAAAATCTGTAGTAAAGGTACTACTGATAACCAACCTTCCATACAAAATAATGAACAACCCAGTACGAGCGGTACACATAAACGACCATCACCGAACAGAGATGATTTCGATGAACCGCCTGAAATTAAAAAGCCACGGATTGAAAATGAAAATGTTTCTTCAATCATCCAGAAAGTGTGCAATAGTGTCAGCATGGTTTGTTCTTCTGCTCTGAATGCGATTAAAAATCTTTTTAAACCCCCCGTTGACCTTCCGCCCGTCAGTGAAGATGAACATTGTATAAAGGAAAAAGCTTTTAGTAATAGACTTTTAACATACCAATTTAAAAACTGCCGTGGTATAAAAAACCCAGAGATATTTTTAAATAGATATCGAGATTTGATTGTTGCTAAGATTGAAGAACATTTGGAACAGTACAATGTGAAAGTAAATTTTTCGTTTGCTGCCAACTACAGACGGAATGTTCCTGGTGTGGATAAGCAGCTGGAAATAGACACCATGTATTTCAAAACTGAGAATACAATCATATATAAGACGACCGACTTACATCAAGTGTTTAAAGATGCAATAGCGAAGTTATTAACTCGAATGGAAGAATTCGAGGCACGGGGGTCAGGTTGGACGCTACACGAAGTGTTGTTTTTAGAACTGGCAATAAACAAATATGTGCCATTCAGAGGGTCAAGCTATATTAAACTGCCAGACGTCATTAAAAATAAAAAAGCTGTCATAAATGTTAAAAACAATGACCAGAAATGTTTTCTATGGTCCGTACTCGCAGCTTTGCATCCTGTTGGTGTAAATGCAGAAAGGGTTAGCAAATACCGTGAATACGAACACGACTTTGACAAAGCGTTGAAAGACATTAAATTTCCTGTGAGTTTGGATGATGTGAAAAAATTCGAAAGACGCAGTGGGATATCCATCAATGTTTATGGTTATACTTGTGCAGGAGAAAATAAACTCAACGTATATCCTTTGATTGTGACTGATGATGAAAAAGATCAACACGTTGACCTCTTGTATATGAAAACGGCAAATAAATCTCACTATTGTTATATAAAAAATTTGAGTAGGTTGGTGAGAAATCAAATCAGTAGGTTTGCACATCAAACTTTTATATGCAGGCGTTGTTTACAGCATTTCATAAGAGAAGATCTGCTTCAAAGTCACAAAGAACTCTGTAAGGAACACGAAGCGGTGAAAATCAGAATGCCTAAAAAAGGTGATGTCGTCAAGTTTACCCATCATAGATGTCAGATGAAGATTCCGTTCGTCATGTATGCAGATTTCGAGTGCATACTGGAACCGATCGACACTTGTCAACCACCGGAAAACGGCACATCGTACACCAATAAATATCAACACCATGCGGCTAGAAGCTTCGTATTATACACGGTGTATACTAATGGTGATTATAAAGAACCGATAACATATTTCGGTGTGGATGCTGCTCAACAATTTGCAAAAGTGTTGAAATCTGAATTGGAAGCTATTGAAGAATTTTGTCTTGCAAACAAAAAACCCATGAACCCGCTGACTGACGAACAGAGAGAGCACTCAGAAAAAACAAAGATATGTCATATATGCGGTAAAGATTTGGTAACTGATGTTGTCTTGGATCACGATCATTTGACGGGTGAATTTCGTGGATTAGCACACAACTCTTGTAACTTGAACTATCAGATTCCGAAATTCGTCCCCATATTCATACACAACCTGACCGGATACGACACTCATCTGTTTGTAAAAATGCTGCGTTTAGATGATAAAACCAAGATAGATGTCATCCCGAATAACGAGGAACGATACATATCCTACACAGTTGATTTCAATATCAATATAAAAGCAAGATTCGTAGATTCATTCAAATTTACCATTGACTCACTCGATACGCTGGTAAAAAACTTGGACCGATTTGTACACATAGGTAAATATGGGGGTTGGGGTACTCAGGCGCTTATGCTTAGGCAAAAAGGTGTTTATCCATACGATTATATGGACAGCGATGATAAATATTTGGAAACCAGTTTACCAAGCCAAGAAAAATTTTACAATAAACTGAACAAATGCGGGATCAGCGATTTGGACTATTCACGTGCAAAACAGGTTTGGGAGGGATTCAAGATAAAGAATATGAAAGAGTACACCTTACTTTATAATAAAGCTGACGTGTTATTGTTAGCCGATGTTATGGAAAGTTTCAGGAACATTTGCATAGAAACTTACTCACTCGACCCCGCATGGTATTTCACAACCCCGGGGCTTTCATGGAGTGCCATGTTGAAGCAGACGGGAATAGAACTTCAGCTGTTGTCCGATTATGAAATGATTTTGATGATCACCAAAGGCATCCGTGGGGGCATATCACAATGCTGCAATCGCTATGCGAAGGCGAACAACCCGTACATGCCTCTTTATAACAAAGACGAACCGACTACTTATCTGATGTATTTAGATGCCGTGAACCTATACGGATGGGCGATGTCTCAACCAATGCCGTATGGTGATTTCGAATGGGTTGATACGGATATAGATGTTATGAAGATCGAAGATGATTCTGACAAAGGATATATTCTGGAAGTCGACTTGGAGTATCCCCAAGAACTGCACGATTTGCATTCCGAGTTTCCTCTCGCTCCTGAAAAACGTTGCCCACCCGGTTCCAAGGAGGTTAAACTCCTTACCACTCTGTATGACAAAGAGAAATATGTTATTCACTATCGAAATTTGAAATTGTATTTAACACTTGGAATGAAACTTACCAAGATACACAGAGTGTTGCGCTTCAGTCAAAGTAAATGGTTGGAACCCTACATTGATAAGAACATGGGCATGTGGATGGAGCAAACGAATAAATCGGCTAAACAGTTTTTCAAACTGATGAACAACTCGATTTATGGAAAAACTGTCGAGAACATAAGGAACAGAGTAGACATACGTCTGGCGACTCAGGACAAGCAGATCGACAAATGGATCGCGAAGCCGCAGTTCAAACACAGAACGATATTTTCAGAAAACCTTTCAGCGGTGCACATGAGGAAAATGAGTTTACTATTCAACAAGGCGATTTACGTGGGGATGAGCATATTGGACATATCCAAGACACTCGTATACGATTTCCATTACAATTTTATAAAGGCTAAATACGGTGATAAAGCTAAATTGCAGTACACAGATACCGACAGTCTGGAGTATCTGATAGAGACACCGAATTTTTATGAAGATATGAAACTGACACTCGACAGGTACGACACCTCCAACTACAAGAAGTATAACCAATTCAAAATGCCCCGGGTGAATAAAAAAAAATTGGGAACGATGAAAGACGAATTCGGTGGTGTAATCGGTAAGGAATTCGTAGGACTGCGATCCAAGATGTATGCCAACTATACTTTGGAGGGTGACGAGCTAAAAAAATCTAAAGGAGTGAAAAAATCTGTTGTAAAAAATGAAGTCACCTTCGAGGATTACAAGAAATGTTTGTTCGAGCAGAAAGAACTATACAAATCGATGAACATTATAAGAAGTCACGGGCATGAGTTGTACAGCGTTGAAATGTATAAAAAAGTACTATCCACGACTGATGACAAGCGATACATCTTGGAAGACGGAATCACCAGTCTGCCGTGGGGACACTACAAGATACCCAAGGATGTCGAAGCCGAATTGCTTTTGAACAGCAACATTTCACTGGAATAGAGAGCAAGTTGTTTTTATTTGTGAATAAAATATATTTCTTTTAATCAATATCTTTTTTTTATTTCCAATTTCCAATTTACTGATATTATTGCTTATTTTTGTTGGGACTTTTTTATGATACTATCCACCTATTTTCCTACACATTTAAATCATCATCTGTACATGTTCCTTTTTAACGTCATAAGTGAACATGGTCTGTGATACCACGATGACGTAGGCCGTAGTGCCTTTATCAGCGACCGGACCGGAAACCGCGTTTGTAAAATCCAATTCGATTTGGATATCGTTTCTTTTTCTCTCGGTCGAAAACGGATGGAGATGTGTGTCTATCACCATCACTGGGTATTTGTTGATGAAATCGTTTATATTGAGATATACATCATCGTTTTTGAACATGACTTGTCTCATAGAACAGTAGCTGTCGTATAGCAGCCTGTACTTTTTATCCGTGATATTCAAATTTTGCTGCTCTTGCGGGTACCGTTGTCCGTTTATTTTCACGTGGAAATTCTTTATGTTTACACTGTCGAACTGACCGGGGTCTTTGGTCTGATCGTTCTTGCGACTCGTCTGTAAACCGATTATCACAAAGACCGGATTCAGTATGTTCCGGTAGAGATTCGTTATGTCGAACGTGTAATTGGAGCCTATCACACCGAATTTTTCAATACAATCCCAGCGGAAATATTCATATACCAATTCGCCTTTCTCGCTCAATTTCTTAAGCCCATCGATGAGCACGGCTTTCTTGGGGGGGTCGTAATCCACGAGGGGGACTTTCAACACGAAACTCGAAATTTTTATTTTTCCCTCCGCTGCGTCAACAGCATTGGCGCCGGCACCTTCAGTCCAGCGGTAGATGGCATCATCGTCTTCCGCGCGCGTGAACGTTATTTCAAATCCACCCTTGTACATGGGATACTTTAGACTGTCAAAGAAGCCCAGACCCAGGTGGGCCAGCGTTCCCAGTGCTTCGAACTTGCCGCCGCCCTTGTCGTAAACCGATTTGAATCCGCTGCTGTAGTACGTGTTTTCCTCCGATCTGCTGTACGTGGTCAACCCTTTGATGGTGCTCGTGATACCGACTTTATCCACGGAAACGATGACTTGGTTGTGTTTTTTCAATTCGATACTCTTGAACAAATAAGCCGCAAAATTGTCCACGAGTTTGATGGGGTCCGTGCTGGCGTAACTAGCGCCATTGGATTTCTTGACAACCTCCCCTTGGATGTGAAACAATATCCTGTTGTTGTAAAACGAATCCCCGTGGTCCAGTTTGAATGTGGTGAAATTATTTGGTGAATTAAAGTGCAAGTCCGATACCGGTAGGACCGTGACATATTCGCATCTCGCTATCTTATCCGATGCCTCTTCGTAATATTTCTCCATTCCTAATATAGGTTTTAGGGTTTCCGAATTCCAATGAAAAATAAGAAAACTGTTGTGGAAAGCAATAAAAAATAAAAAACACCGAATTCCTGATCACTTAATAAAATCAACTACTTGAACAGTTTTACGTTTTTGTACATGTTCAAACGTCTCAACCCGAGATTTCGAAAAACCCTTTTGTCTTCAACATTTTTTATTACATCCAAACATCGCTCTACGTAGTCAAGACCCTTCGGCTGAGAAACCAGTTTTTCCATCTTATCGTGTATGAACTTTACGATGGCGATTTTTTCATTGTGGAAAGCATTATTCCCGGCCTCCTCTTCGGCGCGTATAAACTTTAATCTTTCAATCAATTTATCATCGTCATCGATGTATTTGTACTCGACGGGGGCGTGTGAATCTATCAACAATCCGCTGCCTGATGACTGTTTAAATTCTTTCCAGATCTCACTGATCAAATTTACCCATTTCCAAGACTGACTGGACCTGGGGCGTTTCAACTTTGGATCGTTGTTCTGAAAAATCGCATCGGATTTTATCAGTATATCCTTGTAATTATTAAAGTCCTTAGCTGTGAAAGCACCTGCACTTATTAGTTTTTCTCGCGTCGTACCCTCGCCTGGAGACGAGCCACTGATTTCCGCTTTCGTCAACAGACTCCACAATCCCTTTGTGCCGGTATATCTATCACCGGTGCTGTCTAATATGATATCATCATTTTCAATCGTAATAGTCTTCGATCCGATGGCCAGTTTGTTCAAGTTGAAATCGTAGCGAATACCGAAAGATCTATCGTTGCTGGTAGCGAGATGTTGTTTGGCGATATCACCAATATCTTGCCTTTCAGTGAATTCGCGGATCGAACGGTTTATCCTGCCTTCGTCTGGCGATTCTATTTCCGACGGTAAAGGATCGATGTGTGGTGATTCTCCGGGTGGAGGTGATTCTCCGGGTGGAGGTTCGAGCACATCTTCATCTTCACGAGGTAAAGGCACCTTACGCGCCGCCATCAATTCTCGACCCGGTGTACTGAAAGCGCGGGGTCTAAAAATGTATTTTTTTCGTTGTATAGTTTTAGACACGGACAGACGTTGCGGTGGGGTCTTTTTATCGGAACCTTGCTCCTTGATCGCTTTGACGACCGGTTCCTGTCGCTTTTCAATCTCACGTTTTTCTTCAACTTCACGAATCTTTACTGCTTGGGATTCACTGACCAATTGGTTTTGCAATTTATCCAATTTTTTAGCCTCCTGTACAGTTAAAGGCTTATGTGCAGATATCGGTATGAAAGGAATTTTGGGTGCATATTGCTCACGTATCGGCGGATGTTTACGAAACAATTCCGCTCGCTCTTTCACTTGTTCTTTTCGGATTTCCTCATTTTCCGCGACCCATTTGTCTTGTAGTTTTTCAATTTTTTTACCCTCCTCCGCAGTCATCTCGTCGGGCCACATTTTGTCGGCCAACTTGTGTTTTTTAACTAACGTCTTGACAATCTCTTTATCGCTTTTCCTCTTCATCGTACTAATATAGGTAGTTGGGTTTTTAGTGGCAAATTTTATGTTTGATAATTGAAATACAAAAGTGACGAATATTTTCACAAAAATTTGGAATCGAATAAAAAAACGTCCGACAACGTTTTCATTAAAAAAATAACGTTTACACATCGATTTTGAAAAACGTTCTCGAACGTTAGTTATTAAAAACAGCGTCTAGACATCGATTTCGAAAAACGTTCGCAGACGTTAGTTATTAAAAACAGCGTCTAGAAATCGATTTTGAAAAACGCTCGAGGACGTTATTTATTAAAAACAGCGTCTAGACATCGATTTTTGAAAAACGTTCGCGGACGTTATTTATTGAAAACATTTTTCATATTGCACATGTATTTTCCACACCGCGCTTTTCTCATCATATTTACGGAGAGAAACCCATAAGGTTCATTCCAACACTTGTTGCATATATTTTCAAATTCGCGGAAAGTCATGTCCGATCCCACGAAATCGTCGTAAATCCGTTTGGTATAATGTTTATTCTGTTTGAAGACACAAAGGAAATTTATATTATTCCGTATGACTTGCATGTCCACTTTGCCGTAACTCTGGCTCAGGTAGACGCACGAAATCTTTTTATGCCTGCCTCTGATAAAATAGTCTTTAATACCCTTTTGCTCTTCCATCAGACAATCGTCGAATATCACAAGTGAGTTATTCTTGCACTCGTCCACCGCCGGCAGTTCATCGCAATTGTTGAAGAAATACGCGATTCTCTTTTTATACTTTTTCTCCGCGTCCGCATAGGTTTTTCTCAGCTCAACATAAGCCGGCTGTTCTATGGATTTACTGAATACGTAAAGGTTTTTAAATATAATACCGTTTTTATTGTAAATGAAATTTAGCAGTAAATTGGTTTTGCCGCTGCCTGAAGAACCCACTATGAGACATCGCAATGGGCTGGGCAACAGGTTGTCTTCGAATGCCTCTTTGTAATATGAAACTATATCCATCACTATGTGGGTGAAACGACCTCTGGACATTCAGTAAAAAATGAAAGCGGAGAAATTATTTCAAAATTTAATTCTTTTTCAAATTGACGACATTGGAATTATTCACAAAACACACATATCTTTCATTGCATTTTTTACAGCTCTGATAAAATCGTAATCACCGTAAACCGATATACAATTCGTTTTTCGGTCGTGATCATATCGGACGTCCACTTCATCCATCATTTTTAAAATCTTGTTAATCAAGTTACCGTCGGGGATATATTCGACTTCATAACAATAATCGAACTCGCCAGTCACAATTTGCTCCTTATCAAAATATTTACTTTGTATATCAATGTACTTGTATTGCTTTACGTCGTCTTCGTTTTTACGTGCTTTGAGAATAGACAACACGTGATGGATTCTATTACTCTTCACCAGCGCTTTCAACCTCTTATTATCGTCTATCAGATTTTGTAATCCATAATGATCTTTTCGTAACGTTGGTAACAGTTCCTCTAACATCCATTCTTTAAATTCTTCATTTTTATTTTTACTCGCTCCCAATAGAGAACAAACACCCGAGTCGTCTATATATGCAGTATCAGGATGTTCATCGGCGAAACGGAGAAAGTTGTCGTGTTCTTTTAACTCTAAATATTTAATAATATGCTTTTTGCTAATATTGTCATAAATGGCTTTCCTAGGCCTCCGATATCCAAGTATTTTGGATACATCATTTCCTCTAAACCAGAATTTATTATCAGCATCGAATATAATGGTAATTTCATCTTTTCCAAAACTAAAACTATTATTCACAATGTCTATTTCATTATTCATTTTGTCTAATATATAAATTGACATTTTTAATGTTGTTTTTTATTGTTGAAAAGATGGTGAAAAAATGTATTTACCATTATTATTTTTGCATATTTAAATTTACTATTAATAGTCCCCACGCCGGACTATCTAAATAAAAAATGCAATTCAATAGTCCCCACTCCGGACTATCTGAATTCAATAGTCCTCATGCCGGACTATCTAAATACAATAGTCCCCACGCAGGACTATCTAAAATTCAATAGTCCCCATGCAGGACTATCTGAAATTCAATAGTCCCCACTCAGGACTATCTGATATTCAATAGTCCCCACTCAGGACTATCTCATATAATAGTCCCCATGCAGGACTATCTGAAATTCAATAGTCCCCATGCAGGACTATCTGATATTCAATAGTCCCCACTCAGGACTATCTCATACAATAGTCCCCATGCAGGACTATCTGAAATTCAATAGTCCCCATGCAGGACTATCTGAAATTCAATAGTCCCCACGTAGGACTATCTGAAATTCAATAGTCCCCTTGCCGGACTATCTGAAATTCAATAGTCCCCATGCCGGACTATCTGAAAAATAAATACAATAGTCCCAGCAAAGGACTATCTGAATAATGCCTAAAACATTGTACGTTGTAATTCTTTCTCGTAAAACCCTCCTATTATATCTTCACCAGTTTCATCGGCAATCTTATAAGTTGTAGGTCTCGTGTTTAAAACTTGCTTGATTACAAAAATCTCGGACGTCCAGTTCTGTTTGTATTTATTCGTGAAAACGTCTTTTTTCGCTGTAATGCGGACTCTGTCTCCCACATCGAATTTCGCCTTTTTACGGGGTATTCTATTTTCCAGTTCGTTGTACATTTTCAATAATGCCTGCTCGTTGCCTTTATTCACATCCGCGGGCCTCATTTTTATAGTATGGTGGAAATCGTGTTTGTTGTATTCGTCGGTCAATTCTTGCAATATGTCGTGCCACTTGTGCGAATTTCTAACTTGGAATTTTACTTTCAACTTCTCATTTAACGTTCTGTGATATCTTTCGATTATGGCGGATTTCTCCTCGCTCTCAGTGTGGTACAATTTAATGTTGTGTTTTTTCAACAACTTGTTGAAATGCGTATTTTTAAACTCTGTCCCTTTATCGGTGTGTAAGAGTTTAGGCGGTGAATGACCGTCATTTTTGGCCCGCGCAATTATTTTCTCAAAAGCTGATGACACATCCGGACCATCTTTTTTCTTCAAAGGCTCTGACCAAACGAACTTACTGAACGTGTCGATCACATTTAAAATATATCTATACCACTTGTTTTCCCTAGCATATTCTTTCAAAATCAACAGATCGGCCGCCCACAAATCATCGATACCTTTCGTGACGATTCGGCGTTTTATAAACTTTTTCACGACGGGTCTGTGCAGCTCTTTAGCTTCCAAAACTTCCGGCGGGTCTTTGATAAACGAATTTCTCTTACTGCCGCATATCGCACAATTTGATGTCGCAAGCCACCTTTTATTTCTCGTTTTGTCAGTTTTGACATCCGTGGATGGTGTGTTTGTTTTGCACTTTCTGCAATGGAATTCCTTGTCTAATAATGCGCAGCTACTTTTGAAGTCAAATAAAATATTTGCAAATGCAAAGTCGCTTAAATAAATCGTACATTTGCGTGGATTGTGTGTTATATGTATAGGATAAGAAACGAGATGCAGCACAGACATAAAATCCAGTTGACCAAGGGTCAAAAGAATAAGTTGCGTATCGCTTATAAAAAGCAGAAACTCGCTATTTTAACTTTGAACAGAGATCAGTTGACGAACGGGAATGTCGAGGTGATGTTGACGGACGAACAACATAAACAAGTGTTGAGAGCCATAAAACACAATAAAGGCTTGAGATTGATATTGAGCCATTCGCAGTTGAAGAACAACATCGAAGGGGGTCTACTGAAAGAGATTCTGGAGTTGGCGGAAACGAGTATCCCCTATTTCAAGAAATTCGCTTCACCCCTGATTAAAGACAAAGTCGCACCAGCTATAAAAGATAAATTCGTTCCGTGGCTGAAAAAGATGATTGACGACGAGTTGGATACAATTATAGAAAAAGATCCGTCAGGTGCCGGATTAAGACAAATGATAAACAACCGACTCAATGCGGCTTTGAATGACGTACGGGTAAAAAAAAATTAATTCCGTTGACGTTGAGCGATCTGGAAGTGTGGGCCAATAAATTGAAATTGAAGAATTTTCGCGGTGTTTTCAGACGAGAGCTTTTACCTGATGTACCTTGGAAAAACGAGTGCGGTATAATCAATCTCGGTGATCTGGACACACCCGGAACACATTGGACGTGTTATTATAAAAATGGTAAAAATGTAATTTATTTCGATTCTTATGGAAATGCACCACCACCTTTGGAGTTGGATAAATACATGAGAAGTTTTGACATTCGCTATAATTCGGACCGATTTCAAGATTATGGCGATCCGCCAATCTGCGGGCATCTTTGTTTAGAAGTTTTAAGGCAGTTTTCAAATGGAAAAACGTATGATGAAGTCAAAGACATTTTAAATAAAAATAAATACGCCTGGCTCGGGTGGTTCGACACTTTTTTACGATGCCCCCGTCAATAAATTGTTTATACCATTTTTATTTTTTTAATAATTTATTACCACCCGAAAATCTGTTTTCCTAATATAGAAATGTCGTCATTAAGATCACCAAGTCAAACTAACCAGTCAGAAGCATGGAACCTGCTTTCCATGGAGCCCAGAGAACCCAAAGGGGTTTTGACTGACAAATTCATCATGAGGTTCGATCGGTATTTAAACTGGGATCTGCTCTCTTCCCATTATGATTTTCCAATCGAGATGTTGCGGATGTACCCGCACAGAGTGAATTGGGCCAAGTTGTTGAGGCGTATTAAATTTTCGGAGGAATTCCTAAGAGAGATGGTCCCCCATTTCGATGAATGTTGGGGTATCCTATGCAAATATCAAACGCTGTCTGAAAAGTTTATTCACGATTTCGCAGGTAAAATCGATTGGAATTACGTGTTGTTGTATCAAAATGTAACTAGCAGATTTTTGGACGAACACAAAATGTATTTTGATGAATCCTAGTTGAGTGGCTCAGAGATGTTCAAAATAAAAACCCGAATTCGCATGGATCGACCGGTTTGAATAAATGGTATTTAATATTTGCGGGATGAAGAAAAACTAGTTGCTGTTTATTTTTTTTATATAAAACCATTAAGATGTAAAACATTTTTCCTAACATAGAAATGACGACTTTTAGACTATCAGGTAAGACTTCACAACTGTCCTTGAACTTGGAACATCCCATTCACTTGGATGCTGAGTACAAGCTGGCACTCACCGGACTTTTCTGCGAATACAACTTTTATAATTTATTTGAGGGTTGTAGTGTTTTGTTTGACGGTGGAACGAAAATCGGTTTCGGTAAAGGTTTTTGGACATTTGATGCCATACAGAAACACATACAAAAAGGTGTGGATCCGCTGTTACGCGGTAAAACAGACGATAAAAAGAATAAAGTCACGGTCGTTTCAATACTTAAAACTACGGGGTACCGGGTGAAAATCACTTCACCTATAAAATTTCACATGGAAAATCCGCTGCGGCGTTTGCTGGGTTTCGATGAAATTGATGCCCCCGAATACTTGGACACGTACAACGCGAAAAAACCGCACAACATAAGACCATGGGACTTGATTGAAGTCCACTGTGATATCGTGGAAAATTGTTTTGTCAATCATGACGAACATTGGCACAAACACAAAGAGTCTTCGGTGTTGTATAGTTTCTTTCCATATGGTGAATTTGGTAATAAAATTGCTGTGATGCCGCGGCCGCCGCTTTACGTGTCGTTGAAAAAAGGATTGAATAAAATCCAACAAATCAACATTTACATTACAGACCAAAATAATAATTTATTGCAGATGTTCGATTCGAATGTGCATATTTATTTGGAGTTGATTCGGGTGTAGTATTTTTTAATTTATTGAAAATCGGTTGTTTCTATTTTTTATTTGACGCCGCAAAACGTTATTCCTTGTATAGGTAAAAATGAACGGTCCTAACTTTAATGATTTACTGAAAGAAATCAATGGAAAGTCTTACATCAGGGTGGGTGACCTGGAAGTCGGTAAAAAATATTTTGTGGAAAATATGGATAAAATCTCTTCATCATACGGTATGAGAATATTAGTCACATGCGATGATGTGAAATTCTATCTTCCCGAAAGCTGGAATGACAGGTTGACGAATAACTATATCAAACAACTGTTGAATTTTAAGGGGAAACTCTATGTGCTGTACAACGGTAAAATAACACTTTCAGATAATAAATTCAAGCACAGTATCGAGTTTAAGGTTGACGAATAAAAATAGTTTTTTAAAAACGTAATTTAAATACATTTTTGAAAATGGCCCGTTTAATTTATTTGATGTGGAAACCCGTTATGCATGCATTAGGAATCAATAATGGCTGAAAGCTACGGTTATTATTGCTTGACTGAAAAAGCATTTGAACCGTACAACGGGTCACCGGATGCAGCCGGTCTTGATCTGAGAAGCGCGTATGATTATGTTGTACCGAAACGCGGTCAACAGTTGATAAAAACTGACTTGACTTTCAAATTCCCAGATGGGTGCTACGGGAGGATAGCGCCAAGATCTGGCTTGGCTTTAAAACATTGTATAAGTGTAAATGCGGGGGTCATAGACCGGGACTATACTGGGAATGTCGGTGTTATCTTGATGAACAATTCCGATACCGATTTTCATGTGCGTCGTGGAGATAGGATTGCGCAGATCATCTGCGAGATGTATAAAAAGCCGCCGTGTATCAGATTGGACAAAGTCGAACAGACTGAACGTAAAGACGGCGGATTCGGAAGCACCGGTGTAAACTGATTAAATTATAAAAAATGATGTTGGAAATCAAAAATGTCTCGAGATTTTTTTTCAGCCTCAGACTTAAAGTAACGGTGATTACCAAGCGCTCTTACTTGTCATGTGACCTATTAAAATACACCATTTTGAAAAACCTGAAAATGGCTGAAATTAACCCGAAATCAAATACAAACTGGCCCAGAACCAGTCAAATATGAGGTTTACGAGGGTTCGGTGAAGAGTGCGTCTCGCCCTTCCTGGATTAAATTTTTGTGGATTAATTTTTGTGGATTAAATACACCATTTGAAAAACCTGAAAATGGCTGAAATTAACCCGAAATCAAATACAAACTGGCCCAGAACCAGTCAAATATGAGGTTTACGAGGGTTCGGTGAAGAGTGCGTCTCGCCCTTCCTCGCCCTTCCTCACCCTTCCTCACCCTTCCTCGCCCTTCCTCACCCTTCCTCGCACTTACTTGGAATTTCACGATTTCAAAAACCGGAAAAATGCGGGAAAATTGATGGAAAGTGGTTTGGATTAGCCTAAAATCGGATAAAAACTAGCCCAAAACCTGTCAAAAATGAAGTTGACCGAGGGCCGAAAATCGGAAGGGCGAGGTGAGCCAGAACCGCTGTTTCATATCTACTGCAACGAGTAAAATCAAGTGACGCTAGCATAGCAGAAAAAGCAGCAGCTTTAGCAGTAACAGCAGGTATGAAGGCTAAAACAGCAGTAGGAGGTGGAAGAAGGAGGAGAAGGAGAGTAAAAAGGAGGTCAACCACAAGAAAACATGGAGGAAATATAAAAAGAAGACGACGATCTACAAGAAAAGGCAGGAAGAAGCCCACCGTGTGGTCAATGGTAAAAAACGGGGCAGGTCTTTACCTAAGACCTTATCGTGCATATTAAATGAAAGAAATCAATTGGTCATACCACATAAAGCATTAACCAATATTGAATT
Source organism: Neoaliturus tenellus (assembly GCA_030545055.2). Taxonomy (NCBI): domain Eukaryota; kingdom Metazoa; phylum Arthropoda; class Insecta; order Hemiptera; family Cicadellidae; genus Neoaliturus; species Neoaliturus tenellus. The sequence goes on from CM061534.1 coordinate 23,143,726, forward strand.
ATTTAAATATATTTCCTGTTTAAAAATACCATTTTTTCGCGGTGTGTTTATGAAAGACAGTTTACCAAAGAAAATGTGGCAAAATGAGACTGGAATTGTAAATTTGGATAATACTGAAGGGCCTGGCACCCATTGGGTTTGTTATAAGAAACTAAATAACAATGTATATTATTTTGATAGTTTCGGTAATTTGCCACCACCAAAAGAACTTCAAAATTACTTTAAATCTGCTAAAAACATATATTATAACTATAAAAGAGAACAACCTGATAATACTTCAATATGCGGCCATTTATGTTTGGAATTTCTAGCTAAAAGTATCAGTCACTATTGAGATGTCTTCCTATACGGTATCATTAACAGGAAAATCGTCCACTTTACGAAGTATCCTTTTTTCAGCGTTACGCTTGCAAAAAGGAAGGTTTTGGGAGGCGGCACTATTGGATTTTACAACGTACAACTCTATTCCCAATGTTACGGAAGGTAAAAATAACATATTGCATTATTATAAGGGAAAGGATGCCAGTGGAAAATTTACAGACTTACAAGAGTGCAGGTTACCCACAGGTTCTTATGAAATTGATCATATAAATGAATTTTTGCAAACTAAAATGGGAAAAGACAATATAACATTAAAAGGTAATAATAATACGATGAAAGCTGAAATTACTTCCAAATATTATATAGATTTCACTCAACCAAACTCAATTGGTGATTTATTAGGATTTTCCAACGATGGGCCTGTATTAGAACCAGATATAACACATTCCGGTAAGAAAACAGTAACAATATTAAAAGTCAATAGTATAGACATAACTTGTAACATTATACAAGGTGCTTACAGGGATGGGGCTAACACCCACATCATACATACTTTTTACCCAAGTGTACCACCTGGATTTAAAATTGTTGAAAAGCCACAAAACCTGGTATATCTACTGTTGAACACCACTTTCATTTCAGACATCGTGTTGAGCGTATTGGATCAAGACGGTAACTTGGTAGACTTCAGAGAAGAGCCTATTACGATTAGATTACATTTAAAATCGACACTTTAATACAAAACCATGGGTTTAACATTTAAAAGCGAACAACCTACGGGAAACCGCATTAGTAGCTCTTCAGCTGTGGAGGAGTTAACACGCGAGAACATTCGTTTCTTAGAGAGAATTGGATTAAAATTAACCGAGTATGGATATACTGGATATAGCGCAGGGTCCAACATTCGACGAAACCCTATGGGAAAAAGAATATCACACCCACAACCCTTACACTTCATCGAAATTAAACAATAACGATGAAATTCGTATTCCCATACAAAATCAAGACATTTACACACTACCATGTGAAAGTTACTTGTATATTGAAGGACAAGTTACTAAAAAGGACGGTACTACTGTTGGTACAACAGTTCCATTTATAAATAATCCTATGGCTTTCCTATTTGATGAAATTAGATATGAAATATCAGGTGTAACAGTTGATTCCACTAAAAAAGTAGGTATTACGACAACTTTAAAAGGATTAACATCTATAACACCCAATGAAACCAATTTACTTAAACCTGCCGGATGGGTATTACCTACGATTGACACGATCACTCCAAATCCAAATGGATATTTTGATTTTCATATTCCATTACGTTTGCTGCTTGGTTTTGCTGAAGATTATAGGAAAATAATATTAAACGTTAAACAAGAATTAGTTTTGTTGAGATCTTCTAACGATAAAGACATTATTAAAGCTGCAGATGCTACTACAGATGCGACTTTAGAATGGAAATTAAAATTAGACAAAATTGTATGGAGAGTTCCACATGTTAAATTGGCTGACGAGCATAGAATGCTACTTTTAAGAAAATTAAAAGCCGATCGTGATATTGTTATTCCATTTAGAAGTTGGGAATTTCATGAGCATCCCAGTTTACCTACTACGGATCGACACACTTGGACTGTTAAAACATCGAATTATGTAGAACGAGCCAGGTATATTATATTTGGTTTACAAACAGGTAGAAGAGACGCCATTACTAAACATGCAGGACAATTTGATCATTGTGACTTGAAAAATATTAAAGTTTATTTAAATTCACAATTCTTTCCATACGACAATTTAAATGTGTCATTCACTAAGAAGAAATACAGTATATTGTACGATATGTACGCGAGATTCCAAAGTTCATATTACGGTAAAACAAATACACCTTTATTATCACCTGACAAATATTTCGATGCCTACCCAATATTTGTAATCGATTGTTCTAAACAAAATGAATCAGTAAAGTCATCAAGTGTGGATATAAAAATATAAATAGAATTCAACGATGCTATACCGGCTAATACAACTGCATACTGTTTAATTCTACATGATAAAATCGTAACATACACACCTTTAACTGGAATTGTTAAAAATGTATTGTAAGAACCGGTTTTGTTTCATTCCGCGAGTATAAAAGCAGAGCGTACAGACCGCTCCTCATCAGTTTGTTGCCTACTGTTGTATGGGTAGCATCGTATTCAATATGGCTTCTCCTAGTGGTACACCTGAAAATGTGGTAGATATTGAGAAGGAGATATCTGAGTTTTTAGATCCTCAAGGTCACCAGGAAGGAGGTGAACAAAACGTTTGCGGACAACTTCACGCCAGTAATAATGTTGAAGAAAAAGGTAAAAGAAGAAAGACTATACAAAAGAGAAAAAGGGATATTGAAGATAATATTTCTCCAAACATATTGAGTGAGGTATTTTTGCGAATATTTTACCCAATCTCTTCCAGTTTGGATAAAAGTGTTTTAATCGGTGTTATGAAATCTACAGATTATTCCCCTACTGTAATTTTAACTCATGGACCCAAAATGATTTTGTTTACGGACAGTGCTTGGGAATCGTTTATGAAACATTTGCATCTACTAGAATGCTATTTAAGTAGTAACATGTTTGGAAGAAAGACAAGAGTAGGACTTTTGGATTCAAATGTGGAAATTGATATTATTAAACAACGTGGTGATCATCAGCTACGGTTTAGAGACACAACAAGACATGATAACAAAATTCAACTTAATCGAGAGGAGTTTTTCATTTTAACTTGTGCTACTGAACCTATAACAAGATACTTGAGACAACTGGTGTTTTCAAGTTCGATTATTAAAGATTATTTGGAAGACACTTTGGACAAACAACCGGACGCACCTATATTATACGGACCTGTAGATACTTCTATATTTAATAGAGTTCCTCATGAAGTACAGATGTGGAGACAATTGGAAAAGTACGCTCAACTACATAAGAAATCAGTAAAACAGGAAGAAGAGGAAGATGGAGGAGAAGAATCAAGTGTTAGTGATGAAAATGAAAACAAGGAAAATATAAAGATGGAAACTTAAATAACAATGGTTAGTTTTTAAAACAATAACCAAAATTTTGTAGGGTTAGGCCTATTGGGGACGGTGCCCACGTTAAATATACACCAACGCGCCAACAACTGTACGGCCGGGTATAAAAGTAGTACCTACCGTGGTGTGGAAATCAGTTGACCTCCTGACTTCGTAATGAGCAGACGTGTGACCTTCAAAATGGACAAGGGAGAAGAACAACAAGTAAAGTCCAAGCCTGGTATTATTGAGTTTCAAGCGTTTCGTGGTAATGATGATAGATTCATTATAAAAGAACTTGTGTTTTTGGACATGAATACAAGTGTTCCTTATTCGTTTTTATTTAAACCACCATGTTCTTATTCGTCTTTAACTAGTAAAGCCGCTACTACCAACAGATGGATTTCAAAACACTTCCATCATATCGATTGGTATGATGGTTTTACAAGTTACACGGACTTGTATCACATTATGCATCACTTTTCAGACAAGTTTACCAATATTTACACAAAGGGGCTGGAAAAGAAAAGATGGATCGAAGGATTTACTCATGTTCCGGTTAATGATGTGGAATTGGATAAGAATTATCAATACATGCTGGAAACCATATGTATTTGTACAAAAAGCCCAGAACATGATAAAGATAGACATTGCGCTTTGAAAAATGCCTATAAACTCGCCTCTTACCTTCAAAATGGGGAAGTGGGGAGTGGTGGGGGTAACGGAGAGTATATAAGTGGGGAGCAGACAGGGACCTGGCATGAGTATTACTCGAGATTCCGAGACGACAACATCTCCGAGCAAGAAGACGATCTGTAACCTGACCATGGCATCTCACCAGTTCCTTCAGACTTTGGTCGAGCAGTTCAATGCTCACTCCAAGTCAACAATATTACCTGTAAAGAAGTGCTCGGAACTAAAAGACGAGAAGCACTACATAATCCATGCTATGAAGAAGATGGAGACTACAGTTGGGGAGGCCATCTGCTGCAGTCTCAGCGAGGCGCCGTTTACTCCGGGGGATGAACCAAAGTTCCAGGTGTACCTGCCCAAGAGATTCGTCCATCTTCTACAAAACGAGGATCTTCGCTCTATTCAACCCGGGTGTCTATATCTGGTGTCGCACGGCTGCACGGGTAGCAATTCTACAGAGTTGACCATCCACATCGCTGACAAGCAGCAATGTTAGATTTAAGTTTTAATGTTGTACATATGTTGTTGTTGTAATGTTTTATAAATAAACGAATCATAAAAGACAAAAAAAATAAAAAAAACAAAAAATGCAACATATCAATATGTGACAAACTTCACGTATTGATATGTTGCATTTTTTTTTTAACTTCGCGGGTGACCTTGACCTTTGACCTTTGCATTTCACAACTACCCCCACTACCGTAATTACCCCCACTACCGCACTAGGATTCAAACCTGCTTGGATGCGAAAAACGGTCATTCTGTTGCCAACTAGCAAACGATGAGCACCTTGTACGAGCTTTGCTTACAACGAGTTATAACTGACGCATCTTTATTCCAGACGGCTTTACGAGATAATATCCCTATAACAGTAAAACAGGATATCGAAGAGTACAAGAAAGATAATAGAGGGTATTCGGGATACTCCTGGTATAGGTTCCAAGACGGGGAAAAGTTTTGTAGGCCTTGTGGCAATGCTGCCGTCAGAGACCTTCGACGGTTCGTACAGGAAGGTGGTAGAAAACAGTTTGGATTTCTAGCACCAATGTTTAGATTTGAAAACTACAAGGACACCTGTGCTATTTGTTCCATCCCTTTGTATCAATGGAAAAAGTTTAGAAGTGTTTAATTGCATCTTCCATACCCCCACCACCATTACCCCCACCACTTTTCCATGTACCTCCAAACGCTGTGCCTCGGCTTCATTTCTACTCCAGCAGCCAACCTAGCAACATCAGGATGTCTCTCAACGTCAGTTGCGCAAGTTACGAGGAGGTGAGCATCAAGACTCAGCAGGAGCTAAACGACTTATACAAGGAGTTGCAGCTGATGGTGGCACGAGGCTACCGTATAAATGTGCAAGTTTACGCTTGCAATATACGGAACACCCGGCAGTCAAAGGAAGAGCCTGGACACTCCTCAACGGCTTCCTCACCAGCATCCATGAAGACCGAGCCAGACAACTTGGACTACTTCAGCTGACTAGCAGTTGTATTTCTTATCCTAACCATTGTAGAATATGTATATTTTTTCATTATATTAAAGAAGTAAAAGAGCAAAAACACCTATCTTGTTACTGACATATAAGCTCAGTAACAAGATAGGTTTTTTTAAAACACAATTTGGATGACCTTGAAACTTCCCCCTCCACTGCTTTGTTACCCCCACCACTTGACTATTGGTGTACATGGCACATCGCAATTGGAAACCTCATTCCATCTTCAACAGCCACATCGACAACATCAACAATGGCAAACCTACCAACAGATGAAAGATGTCCTCACGCATGTTGTGACTTCGTCCACGAGTTGGAGAAGAGGATGCAGGAGAGGGCGATAAGAAGAAAGCAGATCCACTCAGAAAATATCATGATAGTCAACGGCTATCTTTTATTGTTCGGCCTTATTATGGTTGTACTTTTCATACTGTATGGCATAGTCACATGTGTCGGCAAGGTTGCAGAAGAAAACGCTCGCCACCATCAATTGGAAAGTTTCAATGTTACTTTGTAGGTTTTCCTTTTTTTTTACAACTTCGTTTGGATGACCTTGAAAATACCCCCACTACTCCACCACACCCCCCACCACTTCACCATGTTCCTGCATGAGCATCACATCAACCGTCATTCCTTGTCCGACAAGCAACCATGGCAGACAACAACACCATCAGCCAAGCTGACTCCACTACTGATGTCGGTACAAGTACGGGTTGGACACTGTCGATCGATAGTGTACACTATTTGGAAACAATTTGCGAACGGATGAAGGAAATACTGCGGGACAACCCTGGAATCATAATACAAATGAATTTAAATTATGATTGGTCCCAAGTCAGAATGCAAGGGGACGATAACAACGGTCAACAATCTCCACAATATTCGCCCATGTCCCCGATCTACCCTTACGGCGAGTCTGACGTCGATGAAGATGAGGCTAATGAGGATGTGGGGGACAACGAGGCTGAAGAGGAGTAACCTTCATTCCTTTTTTTTTAAACCCAAATTGGATGACCTTGAGAATTCCCCCTCCACTATTTCCTTTTTTTTAAAACCCAAATTAAATGACCTTGAAAATACCCCCTCCACATACTTTTGGTTTACCCCCTCTACTTTTCAATACTGTTACCACAGTCTGTAGCTCACATCATTCCTTGCTTAGCTATCATGGCGGACAGCACTCTTTCTCGAGTTGACTCCACTACGGATGAAGAATGGCCATTTTCCTGGAATGTTCATCTGCAAGACTCGGCAGAAGTGGATATGTTGCATGAGAAATTGGTGTATGTATTAAACGAAAACCCCAACATTGAATGTAGAATGACTATGGATTTCGATGCGACAGGGGTCCACACTCAACCTTCTACTTCCAGCCAGCCTGAACCTCAGCTACAGCCGAAGAACTTTACACATCTTTACACTTCAATACGGCCGGAGGATGTGGTTATCAGCGAGGCAGACTCTACTACAAGTTATATTGAACCAACGAATTGGAAGCTTGTGGTTGACACCTTACACAAGGTCGACTTAGTATGTGACAAATTAAAGGAATTGATGATGCAAGATCCTGGTCTTCGTTTTAAAATTGATTTGTTTTTCATCTGGGGAGCACCTGCACGGGGCTCTTCGTCTGACAGCTCTCTAAGTACAACGGATGAGGAGGAGGAGGAGGACGACTAGTTATCTTTTTTAAAACACCGTTTGGATGGCCTTGACCTTTCCCCCTCCACTGAGTTTATTTAAGGTGCACTCTCAATGACTGCAGCATCATTTCATCGCGCACCTTCACCACAGCAACATGGAGAGTCAACTCAACTACTGTTGCGAACGGAAATGTTTTTCATGGCCGAATGACATTGATGTTGCGGATGGCCTGGCGTGTAGAAAATGTGAAGCTTTTGGTCAATGCATGTGTAAGTGCAAGTCTTGGAAGAAGCCGAAACCGGAGTTGAAGACATTCCATGTGTACCAGATGAGAGGGCATAAGTACACTTGTTGCCCTGAACGTTGCATTGAATTCACATTAAAACAGCTAACTGGCTGCAAATTGTGCAACAATCATTTTGCAGGTTTTTGCAAACATTATTTAGGAGCCTGTCAGTACAGATCAACTTGGCATACAGAAGCACTCACTATCAATGAAATCGCTATAGATACACAAGAGTAGTCTTTCTACTCTTTTCTTTTTTTTAAAACTCCATTTGGATGACCTTGACCTTTCCCCCTCCACCCACCTTAGTTTATATAAACCCCATTCCCACTGACCACAGCATCACTTCATCGTGCTCCCTCGTCAAAGCAACATCAGCTATGGAAAGTAAGCGCATCTCATGTTGCGAGCATAGGTGTTTGGAGATACAAGGCGTCACATATTGTGCAAAGAAGCGTTGGGAGGAAGAGACGGGGACAACCTATTGCTGTGAGGATAAGTGTTTCCTCTTACCAAAGTGGCAAGTGGATGGGCTGGCCTGCCGGCAATGTGAATGCTTCGGATGTTGCAGGTGTAGATGCAAGAACCAACAGCTGCCACCACCGGTACTACAAACTTTCAAAATCTACAAATCCAAATACTTTTATACTTGTTGTCCGCAGCGGTGTATTAAATTTCACTTCTCCAATCTTACCAATTGTCGGAAGTGCTACGGACAACCTGATGGGTGGTGCACCTGTTTTCTGGACTCCTGCCGCTACAGATCGGATTGGTTTACAGATCCGTTGGAAATTGATGAGGTCGCCCAGGAAGCACAAGAGTAGTCTTTCTACTCTTCAACTTTTTTAAAACTCCATTTGGATGACCTTGAAATTTCCCCCTCCACTTCCCCATATACCTAGAGTACACAGAGCCTGACAGTCAGTCACTCGGTGGCTGTCGTGGGGTGCGCATCGGTGTCGGCGCTCCGTTGTTAAGTTTTCAAGGTCACAGTAATATGAAATTGGGGGTGTTGTGCTAGTTCAAGGTCACCTGAGGGATTACCGATTGCCCATTTAGGCAGAGTCATGTCAGAAACTCAGGTTTAACTTGGCACTTTTGCCGTTTCTAATGTAATATTCGCTCCAAGTGATCAAGGTCACGGGGACTCGGACTGAAACTCGGAGCGTAGTGCGAGAAACGGCAAAAGTGCCAAAAAATTTTAAGTTTCTGCGTGACCTTGACCTTAGTGGCGTCGGTGACGTCGTTTTGATGACGTAAGGGGTGATGACGTCATCGGCACGTCATTTCTGTGACGTCATGGGTGTGACGTCATCGAAATGACGTCATTAGTGATGACGTCATCGATTGCGTCATCGATGACGTCATCGATGACGTCATCGGTGAGGTCATTGACCTCGATGACGTCATCCCTCAGGTGACCTTGAACTGGGCCAGCATCCTCAATTTTGCACTACTCACTTGTCCGTCCTCAGAGTTGGCTGAAAACAAATTAAGATAAAATGGAGGGAGCTGAATTGTTAAACTGAATTTAAACAGCACAAATTAAAATTTTGTTTGTTTTGGGTGTACAGGTGGGATGTACGGGAATTATTTTACAGCCAAAGAAACAACCACAACCAACAAAATGAGTCACCATTAATGTCTGATTCAAATGAACGCAGGAGCCAAAAAATATAGAAAAAATACCGTGGAATATGATTACCTATGCATAATATTTATTCACGGCTCAAGGCTTCAACTTTTTATTTGATACACCCGCAGACAAAATATCATTTACAATACATCGTCCAGTGAATGCTTCATAATATCCATCTGTTTAGGTGATTAATGGGCCAGTGGAATGGATGTACTAGTAGGAAGGGGACAGGAAATAAGCTTGTGCGTTTGAACTATTAGTCTCTACTGTACCTGCATGGTTTTCACTCATAAAAATGTTCACCGTTTTATAATGCAAACAATAGTAACTAATTTTCAGATCTATACTATACAGCAGTACACATTAGCAATATCTTCCATATATTAATAGGCAAACATGTTTCTTTTCTTCCTTCCCTTCTCAGCTTGTGTGCTTTGTGCATCATAGTAGAACCCCGCGCATACTGTTAAAATGTTAGTGTCTTATATGACAAAAAACCTTTTATGATTTATATCGGTTGCCAGCACTACGCCCTAGTGCTTTGGCGAGGTGCACACAAGCATTTTGCATCTGCGTTGACACAGCTTTATTATGAAGCGGCCTTTGAGCAGTGCATGTACTCAGATGGAGCGATAAACGTAAACTCTCATGTGTACCGGGGACGCTGCGTCGACGCAGCGTTCACACAGCGTATTTTATCACTCATGTGAAGCAGGCTTTTAAAGTTTCAATCTTATGGATGAACGGTAATTGATTCAATAATTATACTTCATAATCCAGGCTCTAAACAGGTTGATCATGCACTGAAAGTCGAACAAAATTTGACTTTTGATTATTTTTGGGAACATTTAGTAGATGTAAAAAATCGATTTTGCCACATTTCCAGAGTGGGCACTGCAGAGGAACAAATAATTAATTTTGTAAAAGTTTTACACTTTACCTTTCCTTGGAATAATTCAAGTCCCAAGGTCATTTGGGACATATGATAAAGTGAAAAAATATTTTTTTCTTACTTTCCACCCACTACAAAATCGAGTACCTCGGATACACAGCGTCATTAGCTCAGTTGCGGTCCGGCTCTCGTGGTGTTCACATCGCTGTGTCAGTTATGTTTTTCCGTCGGTTTCAGTTAAAATTCATCATTTATTTCTTACAGGTAAGTGAAAATTTTATTTCTAAGTGGGGTTTCTGGGACGTTTTAGGCACAGTCACGAGGAAATAAAACTATTTTTCTCACTTTTGCGGTTTCTTATCGATTTTTGCCCAGAGATTTCAAGGTCACGAGGACTTAAACGAAAATTTAGAGCAATATTTGAGGAATCGCAAAAGTAAAAAATTTAACTTTCCTTGTAACCTTGGCCTAAATAACGTCAGTGACATCATCATGATGACGTAAGCGATGATGACGTCATTTCTATGACGTCCCAGTAGCCCCCTTTCGCCCCTACTCCTCAGTCTCATAAAAACCATTATTTGACATGATTTTTTTATTTGTGGTGAAAGAAGCTTATTGTGCCAATGATAAGCAAATATTACCGTACACCATAAAAGTTGAGAAAATTGCAATGTCAATAAATTCTAGTATATAACATTACCCAAAGATTTCACATTAACATAATTTTACGAGGTATAAGTATTCTTGTGGTTTAGTTTTTCTTGTGGTTTGTTTAGTCCTATGAATTAAATTTAAATCTGATACTGTTAGAATATGCTAATAATAAAAAAATAATAAGAAAATAAGAAAATAGTGTTTTGGCTGAGTTTAAAAGAAATAAATAGATGAAGGACCATCTTAAAAAAGGGGAGCAAAAAATACAAATGCATAATAGTTATCTATTTTAACAGAACAAGATATCTATTAAAACATCGACATGGTTTTTTCACAAATAAAAGCCTTGGCACATAATGCATAGTCCAAATTGGAAGAATATTGTCTTTGAGTGTCACGAAATAATGGAACAGTTAGTACGTTGATTCAAAAATGAGGCAAGTAAAAGGAAACAAGTTTAAAAATAATTTATAATTCACCAAGTGGAACGAGTTTATAGCCTTACCAAAGGCCAAGTCTATAAGGAGGATGAGATGAGGATCCAAAGATTCTGAAGAGGACTAGAAGTCTTGAAGATCTGGACGATCTTGAAGTCCTAGAAGATGTCGATGTTCTTGAAGTTGAGGGATTTGAGAGTCTAGAGGATAGGAAGGTCCAAGATTGGTCATGGATGGGACAATCTTGACAGATTCATAGTTCACATAGTTTTGTACACATCACATACACTAAACATACCAGCATGTCGAAAGTTAGGATGAGTCAAGTGACCATAAATAGGGAGGTTTCACGAGTTGGGAGGGGTATTGAACATAGACCATTCATGATACTTGAGTAATAATTATGGTCACTATTAGCTATACTGTATATATGATGTTCTGGGAGATGGTAAATCAGCTTTGTTTTGTTATTACAAAATGAATCAAGGCAAGTAATTACCAATGAAATAAAATAAACAAAATATCAGGTGAGAAAATAGATATTTTAAATAGAAAATAGTTTAGTTTCACGATAATAAATCATGTGGGTTTTAATACACAGGAAAAATGTGATGGACCAAGCTCTTGTTGTTATTGTTAACCAAAGTTTATCATGATATAATATGTTACATTTAATTGCCGAATTCGGACAGTGCCCGAAATTTTTACCCACTCCGCTATGTGGACGATGAGGAATACCCACATCGCAGAGTGAGCATTTTATTCACACATTGGCCGAAGCAAAATACACAGACCGCGGAGTGGGTAATTTTAAGTGCACGATTGCAAAGATAGGTCCAAAAATGCAAAAAAACCCATTTTTACCCCTTTGAAAGCCATGAATATTTCAGACTTTAAGGCACCGTATCAGCGTCATTATTATTTCAACAAAGAATATTATATATGCAATCGATGCACAATTTTAAGGGCTACAATTCTTGTAAGGACTAAAAATATCATAACTGTGGTATTAACGCCGTAAATTCCAAAAAACCAAAATAACTTCCCAAAATTTTGACGAAATATTAAATTTAAGTGCACATATTGAACCTTAAAACATGATTTATACCAATAAATATGTTATTTCATTGTACGGTATTTAATTGTGAACAATATAAACGTTTTTGGGTGAATCTAAGTGGTGTGGGGTTTATTAAAATCCCATTTTAGTAAACACTTACACTGTAATAAACTTTTTCCGCCATTTTCCATAATGGCGGATGTTCCTGTTGTGGGAAAAGTTGGGAATTTTTACCAAATGATCAGGGACACATACCAAACTCATTCCACTAGGTCTCGTTACCCGGCCAATTTTGTCTAGGTAATTCGCTAAATGCCCCGGACTAAAAGTCAATGCCTGTATCCACGAAGACATATCCAATTGTACAAAATGTACCAAAAAGAATAACTGATTTGATTAGTTTGATAATATGAAGGTGTGGAATAAACCTGAGTTTGATGAACAACATTGTTTGGAAGGAAGATGATTTATTTGTAGGCCTTTTATATATTTGGTTTGCTGTATTATTTTATAAGAAATGAATGTCTATTACTTTATAGCACAGCCAGGTTGATTTATAAAATTTGGGTACAACACGAACTAATATAATCAAAATATATTTTCCCATTAGATTCCTCAGCTCAAATGCTGTGGAGCAGCACACGTCTCCTACTACAAAGTTATAATGAATCTCCGTAATTAATATGGAGTGTCAATATTAAATAGTTATTTGGCTATTTTCAAAAACCTTCAAACTACAATTAATAGGGTTATACGAGTTGCGAAGTTGACATTGGGTACAGCAAACAAAGTTGTCATAACATGTGTTAAGTCTTTTGGCTGTCCACTATGACAATTTCACTTCCTTATGATCCATTTCATGTTCTTAGACATAAGGGGACTAAGTACGTGCTGCGGGCATGGAGACACCCCTAGTGGGAACATGAATGGACAGTTGGTTGGCTGGCCATGTAGAGGGCAGAGCGGACCGCCTGTTTGAGCCTGAAAATCAGTTGTCACAGGAGCACTGGAGTTGGCCCTCTCAATGGTCAGGCGGCCGTCTGATGTCCCGTCTCTCACTCTTTCTCTTCCTTCAATATCCCATCCTTCCGGGGACTTGCGCAAAATGCACATTAAAGGCAGACGTGCCTAGCAGTGTGGCCAGGGTCTCCTTTATCCAACAATAACAACAACAACTACATTAATAGAAGAACCATTTCAAAACAGTACAAGCTTGTTACTTATACAATCTGTAAATGTTAAGTGGTTTAAAACATAATCGGACAAGGATAAATATTTATCACTGGACTGTTTTGTGGATTTTACAGAATCCAAACTTAAATATTTTCTGATTTATTATTAGAGTTTGTACTATGTTGGGAAATATAGTAACAAGTTTTTACACCCTGGAAAAACACACATAGTTAAATCCAACATCTTTCAAACAAGTGGTACCCTTTTTTCAAACTCTACATAGCCATTATTTTTTTATGTAATCGGTAATAAAATTAATCATTAGATGAAAGTTGTAATTAAAAGTTAGGATTAATTTATATTTTTGTGTAAATTTTAATACCATTTACGAATAAAGAGTAGCAAAGTAAATAATAAAACACGAGTATAAGAATACAACAGATTTGTTTTATTACAATCACTTCATAATTGTGAATTCCTATCATTATTGGACACAGTAAAATTGTTAATACATAGAATTTAAACCTTTTTCATACCAGTCAATACATGTAGGAAGAAAATAGTACATATTTCATTGTTACTGCAAGTAAATGTTGTATTACGAAGCACGTCCTCGGTGACCACTCCACATACTAGTGGTTCCCCATAGATGTAGGCCTGTACTGCAACTGGGTGAAAGGAGTATAATAATCACCATTCCGAGTGATGTCCAACACCAAATGATCATTGCTGTAGCTGCTCCTCTCGTTCCAATACATCTTGTGAGCCCCGATCAGCTTGATCTTGACCGTGTACTTGGTGTCTGGCAGCAAGGTGATATTTTCCCCATCAACAACCAAAGGAATCTCAAATTCACATCCAAACTTGACATTCTCATCACTGAAGTTCACAGTTACAGGAGGGTCATTGGAGGAGCTGTCAGGCTTGTAAGGGTTGGCTACCTTGGTTATGGTCGTTGTACACTCAACTTTGTAGGTCCAGCTTTTGGGGGTCTTGTCTAGACGATCTTTAGAAAAACATACCAATGGTAACATTTCAATGGGGCTGTCTTTTGTTAGAAGGATTAACTCATAGTTCATATTACTGTAAGTGTCAAAGAACTTAATTCCAGTTAGTTTTAATTCCTCTTTTATCTCCATCCTCTGCAATATTTTTCTAGCTTGAATTTCATTTGAAAAGTCACCAACAGAAAGAGGTTTCGCTTTCCTCCCGAAAGCTTGACATACAGCATTTCTTTCATCCCTTGTGAGGACATCTGTAACTACGACCTCCCCGCAGAACTGCTCGGCAGTCAACGTGCAGAGCCTCAAATGCTTGGTCAAGCCGGAGATTTGGTGGCGCAACACCTGTCCATCCTCAGAATTGGCTGGAAACAAATTAAGATAACATGGAGTGAGCTGATGTGATAAATTGTCTTTAAAGAGCGACACAATAAATTAGTTTTAGTTTTATTGAGGCTAGGATGCATGAAAATTATTTTACATCAGGAGAAACTACCACTACAGACAAAATGAGATATCATTAATGTCTCATTCAAATTAATGCAGAGGTGAATTGAAGAAAAATACATTTTACCTGGATAGCCTATGCATATTATTACAACATGAAATTTGTTTACACATATTAAAAGATTCATCTACCCGCAGACAAATTGTACCTATACCCCAGATAGCAAAGGACCGTAAAAGAGATGTAAAAATAAATTTTCCTTTTTATATTTTTGACATAATTTTTTGTTAAAAAACATTATTTTAACGGTTTTCATGTGATTATAGTCAAAGTTCTTCTGAACTTTGGTTTGTTCGTTGTTAACCTTTTAGTTTGTTGATTTTTTATGTTCACCGAACAAGTTCACCACTAATGTTCGACCTGTATGGACGCGGGTTTAGTTTAACTTAAATCTTTTGAAAATTATAAAACTTATATGATTAAGTTTATTTGAGTTATTTCTGTGCAACTCTATCACTATGCAACGTAAGAGAAATATATTTCTTAAAAGAAGTCTAATTTAAAATTATTGAAAAAATACGTGAAAACAACATTATTGTATTAATTTTACCACAAAATTACTTATACATTGTATCTTCTTTTTCGTGTAAAAAAGTTATCAACTTTACTTTTATGTTTTTTTACACTTTTTACATTATAATAATGTTATTTAATTTTTGTGATGATTAGGAATGTATCGTCAGGGGGTTCTCCACAATCTCCGTCCGTTGATGTGATTGAAGTGGCAGTAGAGGTATTAAGGTGGGGGACAGGAAGGAAACTTAAGCCTCTGAACTATCACTCTCTTGACTGCACCTGTATTTGTTTTACTTTTAAATGTTCAATGTTTAACAATTAAAAGTATTCACAGAATATTTTCAGATCTCTAATATTATCCAATTACCGTTGTTAAATATTCACAACCAGTTGCTGAAAAATGCAAACTAATATTAATTGTAATCAATTTCACTTTATTAAGATTTTTCTAAATTTTGATAGGCAGTCAAGCTTTTTGGTCCTTATAAACAATAGCGTACTGAATACATAAATTTTATTGTTTAAGTTAGCTTTTATACATTTAAAAATGAGAAGATGAAAAAGGTGATGAATAAATACAATCATAAATACGAAAGAAAACACAGTGCTTTAATTGTAATCACTTATACATATTCTCATAATAATGTCGTATTGTTCTTGTACATATTAAAATAGATAATACTTTCATTGGCATTTTCAAACAGTCACAACAACTAGGCCTAAACAATGTTTATTAATTTTATTGGATTTTGATAGAATGGTGGTAACAGAACATCTATCTAGCTGATAAAAAGTGCCTTTGTTAGTTACATCAATTATGAGTTTTGCAGTATAAACAAAGGTGTTAGGAAAAAACTTTACAATATTGCACAAAACTTTTTGTACTTAAAAATTGACTTTTATTTAATTTTTAATTGAATTGAATTTGTAAAATATTATCTTCTTGTCATACTATGGAAGATTAGTAATTAGAGCTATTTAAGAACTGAGATACAGTTCCTGTGTACAGTTACACTGGAATGCTAGTGGCATTGGCAAGTGTGATACGCCGTTACAACGACAACATTGCACTTAGGGACCTTGGATGAACAATGGTCTGATCCAAAAAACATTGGTCTTTACAATAATATAGTTCAAATACGATAACATAAAATGTCAAATTTCAGTAATTATGATGTTAGTATA
This sequence comes from Neoaliturus tenellus, assembly GCA_030545055.2. NCBI lineage: Eukaryota > Metazoa > Arthropoda > Insecta > Hemiptera > Cicadellidae > Neoaliturus > Neoaliturus tenellus. The sequence goes on from CM061534.1 coordinate 23,160,282, forward strand.
CCTAATAAGTAATAAAAATATGTATTCCGAAATAATAGCCTTGACAATACTGATTTCAGATTTTTCAACACATCAGGCTACTTATGCAAATAAATAAATCTGATATTAAAAATCAAAAGAATTTTTATAACAAAATCGTTGAATAAATATAACAATGATAACAACTTTCAGATTGTCATACTATTCAATTCATATTATTCATCTTTTATTGACATCACTCCCACATCCTAATGGTTCCCCACAGTTGTAGCCCTGTACTGCAACTTGGTGAAAGGGGTACAATATAATTTATTATCATAGGTGATGCCCAACGCCAAATGATCATTGCTGTAGCTCCTAGTCCTCTCGTTCCAATACACCTTGTGATCCCCAACCAATCTGATCTTGACCGAGTACTTGGTGTCTGGCAGCAAGGTGATGTTTTTCCCATCAACAACCAGAGGGATCTCAAACTGTGCTTCATACTTGACATCCTCATCACTGAAGGTCACAGTTATGGGAGGGTCATTGGAGGAGCTGGCAGGCTTGTAAGGGTTGGCTACCTTGGTGATGGTCACAGTACAGTCAACTTTGTAGGTCCAGCTTTTAGGAGTCTGGTCAGGGCAATCGTCAGAAACACATACCAATGGCAACAATTCTATATGGTTGTCTTTCGTTAGAAGGGTAAAGTCATAGTTTTTACTACTAACAGCGCAAATACTCAACTGCATTCCAGTCAGTATTAATTCTTTATGTTCTATCTTTGGTAATATTTTCCTAGGTTCAATTTCATTTGAAAAGTCACCAATTGAAAGAGGTCTCGCTTCCCTCCCGATGGCCTGACATACAGCAAAACCTTCATTTGGAGAGAGGACATTCGTGGTTGCCACTTCCTTGCAGAACTGATCACCAGTCAACGTACAAAGTCTTAAGTGTTTGGTTAAGCCTGAGAGTTGGTGGCGCAACACTTTTCCGTCCTCTGAATTGGCTGGAACAAATGAAGATGAAATGGAGAGAGCTAATTTGTTAAATCTATTTCAAAGAGCAAGATTTAAATTTTGTTTATTTTGTTGAGATTGGATGTAAAAGAATTATTTTAATGCAGGAGAAACCACCACTACCAAGAAAATTAATTACCAATAATGTCTGATTCAAATAAATGCAGAAGCCAAATGTGGAAAAAAACCGCTGGATCAAGAGTATCTATGCATAATCTTTACATAATTTTTTTACATAGTTCAAAAGCCTTTAACTTTTTATTTGCTACACAAATGTCACCTGTAATACATCGACCAGTGAATGCTAATCTCCATCCGTCAATGTGATAAACGAGGCATTGGAGGTAGTGGGAAGGGGCACAAAGTAAACTTGCGCTTCTGAACTATCAGTCTCTTGACTGCACCTGCATTGTTTCCACCTATAGAGTCCACATTTTTATAATCCAAACCGAGTTTATTTCGGTATTTGTGCACTTAAAATTACCCACTCCGCGGTCTGGGTATTTTGCTTCGGCCGATGTTCGAATAAAATGCTCACTTCGCGATGTGGGTATCCCCCATTGTCCATGTCGCGGAGTGGGTAAAAATTTCCGACATTGTACAAATTCAGCAATTGAGTGTAACGCCACTAATTTTCACCCAGTGTGCAAGCGGCTATAGTTTAACATTAATCTTTAGAAAAATTATAAAAATTAAATGTTTAAGTTTATTGGAGTTATTTCTGTGCAACTCTATCACTGTGCAACATAAGAGAAATATATTTCTTAAAAGAAGTCAAATTTAAAATTATTGAGAAAATACAATGTGAAAATAACATTACGGTACGGTGTGAATTTTACCATAAAATTACTTTTACATTGTATCTTCTTTTTCGTGTGAAAAAGTTATCAATTTTACTTTTATGTTTTTTAAATGATAATAATGTTATTTTAAATTTTTGTCATGATTAGGAATGCATTGTCAGGCGGTTCTCCACAATCTCCGTCTGTTGATGTGATTGAACTGGCAGCAGAGATATTAAGGTGAGGACAGAAAGTAAGCTTGTGCCTCTGAACTATCAGTCTTTTGACTGCACCTGTATTTTTACGTTCACTGTTTTTAACAATTAAAAGTATTCATAGCCTACATAAGTATACAATACTACTAAGTATACAATACAAATTCACTTTTTTTGCATCAAAAAATTTTGTCAGATTAATCCTTAAAAAAAAAATCCAAGCCTTCAAAACCTTTGTTTTTCACTTTGAAAATTTTTCCGCTTAAGTATTTGTATGTTTTAAAGTTATAAAATATTTTTACAGTCAAGGCGACAGCATGGACTTTTTTGGAACTTCCTACAGATCAAAATTAAGAACTGCCAAAAACTTTCCAGGCCCAAAATTAGAAAACACTTTCTTTACTAAGTTTTGTTTTTGTGGCACCAAGAATGTTTAATTAAATAGAAAATAATATAAAAAATGCCTTCAACCTAAAAATATTTTCAAAACGTTTGTAGAAATGGCTTTTTGCACAATCAAACTTCACTTTTCTTACTGAAATACAAGTTTAATACAATTTCAATAAGTTTATGTACACATAGTTTTCTTTTCTTGAGAAAAAAATCAGCAGCAAGAAGCATATATTTTTAGAAGTGTTTGTCTTTAATTTTAATCACCAGGAAAAAGTTTTGTTATTATTTATTTTCTATGTTAAAGTAATCGTCTAAGGGCTTTTTTTAGTTTAAAATTAGATAATGTTCAATGGAGCCTCCATTCTGGCTAAGCCTTGGAGGTCCTAAATTTTCACAAATATTTGTTTTAGATGTATCATTGTATTTCAAGGTATGGCTTTTCAATATTTTAAAATTTATTTCAATTTTATCTTGTTTAAGTTGACAACAGTTTGATTTTCCTTTTCTTTTTGCAAAAATATTATTTTAAGCACATAGTATAGTTATTAAAGTCATGCCTTGGTAAATGAAATGGTTTTTCATTGTAAATATGTACATTGTAAACCTGTGTAATTGAAAGTAGGAAAATAAACTTATTTCTTATTTCCTATTTTCAGACCTCTAATATTATCCATTAAACGTCGTTAAATATTCACAACCAGTTGCTAAAAAATTTAAATTAATTAGTTATTAATTGTGGCCATTTTCAATTTATTAAGATTTTTCTTAATTCAGAATGGCCATCAAGCTTTTCATTCCATATAAACAATAGCGTACTGAATGCATAAATATTATTATTTTAGTTTGCTTTTGTACATTTAAAAATGAGAAGACGACAAAGGTGATGAATAAATACAATCATTAATACGAAAGAAAACACAGCCCTTTTATTATAATCACTTATACACATTCCCACAAAAATGACTTAATGTTATCGTACATATTAAAAAGATAATACTTTCATCGGCATTTTAAAATCAAAACTGTCACAACAACTAGGCCTAAACAATTTTTATTAATTTTATTAGATTTTGATAAAACGGTGGTAACATGTATCACATCCATCTAACTGATAAAAAGTGCCTTTGTTAATTAAATCAGTAATGAGTTTTGCAGTATAAACAAAGTTGTTAGGAAAACAACTTTACAATTTTGAACAAAATTGTTTGTACTTACAAATTGACTTTTATTTCATTTTTAATTGAATTGAATTTGTAAAATATTATCTTCTTGTCATACTATGGGAGATGAGTAATTACAGCTGTTTAAGAACTCAACTACTGTTCCTGTGTGCAGTTACACTGAAATGCTAGCAGCATCGGCAAGTGTGATCTGCTGATACGACAACAGTGTACCACGGGACCTTGGATGAGCAATGGTCTGATAAAAAAAACATCGGTCTTTACATTTATGTAGTTCAAATTTGATAACATAAAATTTTGAATTTTAATAATGATAACATTGATGTTAGTATACCTAATAAGTTATAAAAATATGTCAACTTCAGATAAATTGGTTGTAATAAGAAATACTTTTTTAACATCATTGTTGAATAAATATAAAAATGAAAACCATTTTGAAATTGTCATATCATTAAATTACTTTCAATTTATATTATTCATCTTTCATTGTGATCACTCCACATTCTAGTGGTTCCCCACAGTTGTGGTTCTGTACTGCAACTTGGTGAAAGGGGTCAAATAATAACCACTATCATGGGTGATGTCCAACGCCAAATGATCATTGCTGTAGCGGCCACTGCTTTTGTTATAATACCGCTTGTGACTCCCAACCATCTTGATCTTGACAGTGTACTTGGTGTCTGGCAGCAAGGTGATGTTTTTCCCATCAACAACAAGAGGAATCTTAATCTGTGCTCCAAACTTAACATTCTCATCACTGAAGGTCACAGTTATGGGAGGGTCATTGGAGGAGCTGTCAGGCTTGTGAGGGTTGGCTACCTTGGTTATGGTCACTGTACATTCAACTTTGTAGGTCCAGTTTTTGGGAGTCTGGTCAGGGCGATCTTGAGATACACACACCAATGGCAACAATACAATGGGACTGTCTTTTGTAAGTAGAGTCAAGTTATAAAAACCAATATTATCAGTGTGACTATGATTCATTGCAGTCAGTGTTAATTCCTCTTTCTTTGCAGTCAGTGTAAATTCCTCTTTGACTTTAATACTTTGCAATATTTTTCTAGGCTCAATTTCATTGGAGAAATCATTGAGAGATTGAGGCTGTTCTCTCCTCCCAATAGATTGACAAACTGCCCCAATTTCTTCCCTGGAGAGGACATCAGTAGTTGCGACCTCCCCGCAGAACTGATCCGCAGTCAACGTGCAGAGTCTTAAGTGTTTGGTCAAGCCGGAGATTTGGTGGCGCAACACCTGGCCATCCTCAGAGTTGGCTGGAATCAATCGAAGATAACATGGAGTGAGCTGATGCGATTAATTGACTTTAAAGAGCAAAACAATAAATAAATTTTGTTTTATTAAGGATAGGATGCAAGAAAATTATTTAATACCAGGAGGGACTGCCACTACCAACAAAATGAGATACCATTAATGGCTGATTTAAACAAATGCAGAAGTGAAATGAGAAATAATACATTTCATAACATGAAGTACCTATCATGCCTGAAGTTTACATTAAATTTATTTACGCACATCAAAACCTTCATGTTTATTTGATACACCTGCAGACAACTGTCACCTATAATGTATCGTCAGGCGATTATCCACAATCTCCGTATGTTTTGATGTGATCGAGTGGCTGTGGAGGTAGTGAGGTGGGGACTGGAAGTAAACTTTTGCCTCCGAACTATCAGTCTCATGATTGCAACTGCATTTGTTTACTATTAATTGTTAACTGTTTATCAATTAAAACTATTTACAGCTTTTTTAACCAGTAAACATTCGCAAATATTCATAATCAGATTCTACAAAAATCCAAACTGTTAATTGCAGCCAATTTCAGTTCATCCAATTTTTTCTAAATTTGGACTGGCCGTCCTGCTTTTTAGTACATATAAACAAAAACATACTGTATACTTAAATTTTATTTTTTTATATTCTATTTTACTTTCATACATTAAAAAATAAGAATATATACAAAAGGCTTAAAATAAACACGGTAATAAAGACAAAGAAAAAAGGTTTATTTTATCACAATTGCACATACATAGGCTAATCATTAATCTCATAATACTTTCTGAATACATTGGTGTAGCCCAACATTGCTGGCGTGCGGTTGGCTACTGTGTGTTCTCTTTTGATTAGTGCAGTGTATGGTTTAATTTCCATTTTTTGTGCTATGTTTTGACTGCTTTCACAGTTTTCCGTTCAAGCTTAACGCTTTTATTCGTGTTTTAGCGAATTTCCCCATAGGGAATACGCTATTATGGTAGTAGCCATGGAAAGACCTAAGCCTGGGACCATGTTACTTTTTTGTTTTGAGGTTCCCAGAAGCCAGAAACACCATTAGTTCATTTGCATTGTGTGTGTGTGTTGAGTGTGTGTGCCCTTGGTACAGATAACTTTTGAAAGGGACCTCCGATTTTGATGAAATTTGGTATGAAGGTGTAGGACGAGGTCTACTTTCATGAGTTCACAAACCAGCATCATTGGGTTATGGGACAGGGGTTTTATGAGTTTTTAAAAGAGTCAAAAATAGGATTTTGGAATTTTTTACCTTACTTTTTAAAATCCACCAATTTTAACATAAACCATTTAAAGAGCTTGAAAAATCAAACAATTCAGTATTTTGAATTTTTAACTTATCTTAACAGGTTATGGAGAAAATCCAAAAATAGATTTTCCATGTTATTCTTATGGGGAATTAAGAGTCGTCTTCACCTTTGGGCTAGTAGCCCATTGTTGCCCAGTCGTCAATGTTAACTATACGGCTTTTAACTTATACAAAACATGGTATTTTATTCCCCTGTTTCGGACATTGTTTTTACACCGAATTTCTTTAAACTTGGTAAGTGTTTAATTGAATAGTTATATTAGGTCCCTCATCCCTAAAAATTTTGAAATTTAACAAATATTACTCTCTGTGACGTCGCAAAGTGACTCGATTGTCCTTAATTTTAACATTTTTTTTGTACTTATACCCAGGGCCGCATTAGCCAAACGGCGCCCCTAGGCACATAAAACAGTTGCCCTGCCGCAATACCGGCCACAAAATATAAATAAAGTCACGATTATATTTTTCCGATACGTGTAGTTTTAAAATAACGGCCACTTAAAATCCAAATTTCTCAAAACCAGTAAATTGTATCAAAATTTTACAAGTGACAAAAAAGTTGACAGATTTATTAAATTAACTAATGATACCAAGTTTCTACAGATCAAACAACAAATAACGGAGTTATGGACTACGGCGGCACGGCGCGCACGGGCGTCATGGCAGGCCCGCATTAGTTTTTTGAGCGGTTGCGTGTACTCGCACATATTCTGTGATACTATGGGACACCCGGCGTTCCGGCCATCCATACTTTCCGTCAAAAGAGATCAGTCGTTTTAACAACTTAATTTACTATTGCGAGCTGGGTAGAACGACGAAAATAACTCACCACCAGTCTCGGAGAGCCGTGTCACGGTCGGTACGGTAGCTCGGAAATGTCCTGAGATTCCTTCTCCCGAATCTTTTGCAAAACTGAGGTAGGTGCGAATCGTACGGGAGTGTCCGTTACATGCCGTATCGCCCTAGTTCGCACACTCTTATGAGTTTCAATGTTAAAAACTTTTAAAAATTGTGGTACCGCCCATCTGTCTGTGTCATGCCGCCTATTGTGCGGGCGGAGCTTATTGTAGTTTTTCAGTCAAATAACCTTAATTTGCATGAATTAAAAGAAAAATCGAGGTTTTTATACAGAAAAGTCTTAATAGCTCCGTTACTTTTGTTAAATCCTTATCTTAGTATCGTTGGTTGTATAATTTATTTGTTAAATTTTTTGTCTCCTGTAAAATATTGTTCAACTTTACCTGGTTTGAAATATCTGAGTTAATTTTTTTAATGGTGACCATTTTTTTAAAATATCTGGAAAATATTTTCCCCTGAAAATGAACATTGGTGTGATAAAATTTAATGCAAAATATTGAATTAATGTAGGCCTAGTGGTCCGTTACGGATATAAAAATTGAGTGTAAACAACAAAGTGGCAGAAAGAGGCTAAACAGAGCAGAGATAAAATAAATGTACTACACATTTTAGATTTTTATTTTCATGTGTAGAATACAAATATGCATAGTCAGTGACGGGGTTTAATGACATACTGTACACGCAAATATATATATTGTGTTATTTTAATAAATCAAATCCTCTAAAATGTATCATCCTCTATAATAATGTCATATTATACTTCACAGTAATTGACATATAACCTCTCATTGTTACTTCACTTCTTCAATCTTCTTCACTTCTTCAAAAATTCAATCTTGAAGTGAAACATTGACAATACCATATTGTATTGAAAGAAAAATGTATGTAACCGTGGGTTTTAAATAAATAATAACTGTTAATACGGTCAAAACTTTATTTGGATGATATAAAAAAATCAAGGATGGAGTAGGCCTACTGTCCATGGTGTAGGCCTCCGATTTGTTTCCTTTTTGGCCGCCACCGCAAACAACGCAGAAAGGTCTGCACGAGCCTTGCGTTGCGTCGCCCTATTTCGCAGGCGTTTACACGACAATAATTACGCATATGAATAACAAATTTCCCCTTTTTAACCCTTCAAAATTTTACACCCTAGGCCTGGGCCTAGTGGGCCTAGCGGGAAATGCGATACAGCTTATACCCAGTGGCGGCCGGTGGTTAGGGACAGCGGGGGGTTCTCTTATCCTTATTTTATTTATATTTACGCCCGTGAAGATAAGTAATGTCTGCTTCAGGAAAAACGGTTATCTCTTGTATCAGTAAACTATAACTACTCCATGAAACAGGTACAATTCGTTCACAAACTTGAATTGCAATATACAAATTTGAATCACAATTGCTGACAATAAGTCATCTCTGTAGTCATCTCTGTTGTACATAACTGATAATTACAGAGTTATCAGTTATGTACAACATAGATGACATTTTCAAGTCAATAAAAGTGTTACAACTTTATTCAGTTGATATACATCCGTTTCAGTGCAAAGGCCTACTTCTTTTTCGAGACATTTATTTGTTTTTTAATTGAGGAAACAAATCAGGCTGAAATAGTTTTTCCGCGGACAGGTGTTCTAAGAACTGAAAGGGGTCGCCTAGCCCGGATGTTAAGATGTAACACACTTCCTTTGCGACAATGTGTTTCCGGTCTTCAAACCGCGTTTACGTCTAGATTCAGGTACGCTATTGTTCACACTGGACTGATCCAGTTCAGGGAAGTTTCTTATTTTTTGTATTTCATTAAATTCGTTATCGTAGTTGAAAGCCTTAAAGCCTGTTTTATGTTGAAATTGTCTGTGAAGGACACATCACAATGTGGGAGTATTTTGCTAAAAGAAATCCTCCCTTGTTCCCTTGAAATCCCCCAAGAAACTTTGATATGTTCTAGGTACCGTACTTCTTCTACCTAAAGACGAGACGAGATTAGATTCCAGATCCCAAAACGTTGTGAATTTGTTTATACTAATCAGTGGCTAAAAATGTAAAGAAAATATTAATATTATTTTGCCTTAAAGTATATTACAATATTTTATTACCGTTAAATTACTCTAGCACAGTTTTTAACAGTTGCACTAAGTATAAGATAATTACTATACAAACATAAAATGAATTATTTTTAAACTCGTTTTAATACTGAACTTATTTAATGAACATACAGTAGACTCCCTCTTAACCGGCCACCTCGGGACCACGCCTCAGCCGGATAATGATTTGGCCGCTTAAACCGATGTATATTTACGAATGCCAACCTATAATTTTATACGGCCTAAATGCAACTATGGTTTGAAGAAACAACTTTATTCTTAATAATCAACCTGAGCCAATAACAATTTGAAAGCATTAAAGTAAATTTTACATCAATATAAATTAATTGAAATAAGTCACAATAAATTAATATATGTCTAGGTCTTAAGTTATCTTCCTCCATAATCTTAATAGGCGTCTTTTAAAAGCGGACACACAATGTTGATAAAGGACAAGGTCTGGTGATATTGAATTTGCCATTGACTGTATCCTGATAATAGGGTTGTTTCTTACATAGTTTGTTCTTGAACTGACTCTGGTGAAACACTCAAAAAATATAACTCTATATAGTTTGTGGCTAATATCCAACACACATGAAATCCACGACTAAAATAAACTAGTAATAATTTGTTTACTTATTTTGTGTCCTGGATAGCAGGTCCAAATGCTTTCATTCTGGTCAATGCATACACTTCCGTCCAGAACAGTATATTTTAGTTGTTTGAGAACGTCAATTTGATATAATGTTGAATGATATAGTAGATAAGGAAACAATGTTTGCGGTAAAACATGGGTAGTTAAGGCAATGTTGAGAAAAAAATGGCCGGTTAAGAGGTTAAGAGGGAGTCTACTGTATAATGAAAATCCTGTAATACAAGCTGAGACATTTTACTGCCCATAAAAATCATTGTTTTTATTAGATTATGCCTTTTTTGTGGAAGGTATTACTTATGTATTAATTATTACACTTTTTGCTGTATTTTTTTAAATTACTTAAAACATAGCAACGATTTTTTCACAATTTTGTGCTTTATTTTTGTATAAAAACTATAAAAAATAACAATAATAATAGATAACCCTGGGATCTAGGGGCTTTAAATGTTGTGGCTGCCGCTTATTCTTGTTTGCTTAAAGAATTAAGATGTTGTCAGAATTATTTAAAATTTAGTATCAAATTTATCAGTGAAGTGAGACAGATTGTAATATGTAGTCTGTTCTGAATTAACAGTAAAAATAAAAAATCTAACACAGTTTTAGCGCTCGCCACTACGGTAAATCAGGCCGGCAGCTGCCATCTTCTCGTACGCCAGTGAAAAATGGCTCGCGCCTGACGTGCTCCATCTATTGGTCTTACGTAATCGTTGGTTTAACCATAGAATGTCACAATTTAATAATCCACATGTTGTATAGTATTTACATGATTAACAGGATATAACTATTTACCAAACTAACCAAATTCCATGAGAAAAAACTTAACAAAACAACTTAAAAAATAATAATAATAATAATAAAATAACACAATGTTCTTAAATGTTACCAGTTAATAGTACATGTACTACATTCTGTTGTATACATTCGATTTATAATACATAAGTTTATGTACATTTCTATAAAAAAATATCTTGTCCATAAGAATAACATTTTAACTCGTTGGCTACTGGGGCAGACATAGGCCCTTGGCAGAGCCCCAAAGCATATGGACAAAGGGAATAGACCTATCTTTCTCCCAGGTAATTAAAGTCATTAAGTTGTCCAAAATTTCAGGCCAATTGGTAAAATAGTTTTCACACCCATTCAAGACAAAGATTCATACATTCATTTTTATAGATAGGAGGGATAGAAAATAATCATTTCAAAGTAACAACAGAATATTTCAATTAGATATTTTTTAATTTCACAATTTGATTAAGTATTATAGAGTTGTTAATATTTTTGAATTTTTAAAAACATATTCATATATATTGCCCTCATCAAGGAGCCAAGTAAGATGGTTTTATGGGTAAGTTCATATAATGCTGTAAAGTCCTTTTTGGTGGCCACTCTAAATCCTAGTGGTTCCCCACAGTTGCAGCCCTGTACTGCAACTTGGTGAAAGGGGTACGATACAGACGATAAATGTTGCGAGCGATGTCAAACACCAAGTGATCATTGCTGGAGCTGCCATTGGTCTTGTTGTTATACATCTTGTGGGCCCCAACCAACATGATCTTGACCGTGTACTTGGTGTCTGGCAGCAAGGTGATGTTTTTCCCATCAACAACCAGAGGGATCTCAAACTGTGCTCCATACTTGACCTCCTCATCACTGAAGGTCACAGTTATGGGAGGGTCATTGGAGGAGCTGGCAGGCTTGCGAGGGTTGGCTACCTTGGTTATGGTCACTGTACAGTCAACTTTGTAGGTCCAGCTTTTAGGAGTTGTCAATGGACGATCAGTGGAGGAACATACCAATGGTAACAGTTCAACTGTGTTATTTCCTGTCAGCAGGTTGAAGTCATAGTACCCTTTACTTGATGTTTCACTACAGTACCCGCTGATTACAATCAAGTTTTTGGTACTGTGGAGCATTTTTCTTGGTTCAATAGTGTCAGAAAAATCATTGAGGGATTGGGGTTTTTCTTTCAGCACGATGGACTGGCAAATTACACCGATTTCATCCCTTTTAAGTACGTTCGTGGTTACAACCTCCCCGCTGAACTGTTCATTAGTCAACGTGCAAAGTCGCAAATGTTTGGTCAAATCGGAGATTTGGTGGCGGTGGAGATTTGGTACCTGTCCATCCTCAGAATTCGCTGGAAACAAAATACGATGATAACCTAGGCAATGGTTTATTTACGTTTTAAAAACAAAGCAATTTTAAAACAAAAAACTCGCAGACACAAAATACCTACAAAAATAACAATGCTAAAACAGGGTGAATAATAATAATCTTAAGAATGAAATTTTTTTTGTTTTTTTTTTTTAAGGATTTACAGGTTTTCATTTGTACATATAATTCTTTACAAGATTCAAGACTTACACCAACCGCCTTTTTTTAATTATATACTATCAATATTTATAAAAAAAGATGTTGGTATATATATTTGTAATAGATGGACTCTAAAATCACTGGATCATTTGCCATGGAACTTGATATTTTTATGGACAATATCATGGAGAAGGTTTGTAAGCCAATAATTTTTGTATACCCGGAATGTTGACTGTGTCTGTGTTGTATATGTTTTATTTATTTATTGTGACTGTGTTGTGTTCGTCAATTTGATCATTACAACGATTCCTTTCCAGATGAAACATTTTTGTATTTGACACCTGAGGATGCTGCTGTAGCGGCGAAACATGTCGTGGATGCGATTATCATGAACTGTTAGACGAGGTATGTAACCTATTAATTGTCGACCCCTCAGGGCTTAGACCCAGGACCGTCACAAATATACCCATGTCAGGTTTTTTGGAGTTTTTCATCTGAGTTGTTTATAAACATAAGTCAATAAATGTGTCTTTATAATGAACTAGCTTGTACCCAGCATGCTTCACAATGCCAACTTCAGAAATGTTTTGCCCTTCAGGTGAGCTCACTCGCTACACTCACTCCCCCTTTTGGTCAGCTCGTTCGCTACTCTCACTTGCCGCAAGTCTATGATATCATCTAGTTTTTTACTACCGATCTTCCCTCAATAATTTCAATGAGAACAGCTGTTTATAAAATTATTGCTCCCCTAAGTAAAAAGTACCAGGGGGAACGAGCTTAAGCTCGGTAAAATTATGACTTTCGTTCTCACACAAAGCTTGTTTGCGCAGCTTCCTTTCTACCTTCACCCTCTTCCTTTTTAGACGAGCTTGTTCGCTTTGCTCACTCGCCAGGCCAAAAGGTGCTATTTCAAATTCAAATGTATATAAATTGAATGTTTGTTGTTTGTAAACAATTAAAGTTATTTATCAGGAAATATAAATAATGGAGTTTACAAAAATACAAATTGGACTTTTGGATGGGAAAAACTGGTCTACTTGGAAGTATAAAGTATGCATACTTCTCAGGAACATACCGGGAGCATTGGACGTTGTAGAGGGAAATCTACAACTGCCACCAATGCTAGATCCAGATGCATCAGCAGAGGATAAGGCCCAGTATGATTTAAAGTTAGCTACTTTTACCAAGGCAGACAGTAATGCACTTATAGTGCTTACCACAAATATGACGGAGGAAACACTTCAAAAGGTCATGCGATTCTCAACAGCTAGGGACTTTGGCTAGAGTTACATAGGCTCTATGATGGGGTATCAGAGGATAAGGCCTATGACATTTGTCTAGAATTCTTTAGTTATGAGAGGGATTCCAGGGATGACATATCTAGTCATTTGTCTAAACTCAAAAACTTGTGGAATGACTTAAAGCTAGAAATTAGTAGACACTAAAGTTAACTGTAACTTGCCTGAATTAAATTTCTGATATGTAAAATTTTAGGAACGTTACCGGAGGAGTATTTCTCATTTAAGTCTAGTTGGATGTTGATGGGGAAATCTGAGAGAACCATTGACAATCTTACTACTCAGCTTTGTGCATATGAAAAGGCTTTAAATAGTAAGAATGTACATAGTTGTAGCGAGGCTTTAGCTGTATCTCAAAAGAAAGCTAATAATAAAAAGGTAACAAAGAAAGATTCAGGGGTAAAGTTTCAGAAGTCGAATAATAAATCAATAGTTTGTCACTATTGTAAGCAATCAGGACATAAAGTAAAGCATTGTTCTAAGTGGAAAGCTGATGACAGGCCCGCCAAGCCACCTATTCAGGACACTTCATCTGGTTTTAACAAATCAGAAAAAGGAGATTCCAAGGTAAATGTGGGTCTCATGACATTTAGTGAAGTCAGTAATCTAACTGCAGATCCTGATGAGTACTGGTATGTAGATAACGGGGCGACCAATCATGTAACTTATAAAGATGACATATTCAAAACTTCATTTTTGTTATTTGCCTCCGGATTGCTTTGTAAATTACTACAAGAGGTTACAATACCTTAATTTATCGTCAACAATCCATACGTCGCTGCAGTGGCGACCGGTTTCGACACTCAGTAGGGTGTCATTTTCAAGCCTAAAAACGTGAAATCTTCACTCCAAAGAGGTCATCAAATGTTTTAAAAAACACATACATTGAACACGAACGAGAACACAAAACGAACATACACTACACATGGCCAAACAGTTAATTAAAATTTCGCGGCGCGGCGAGTATGAGGTGCGGGTCCGGACTGACCACGGTGCGTGGATGTGCTTCCCCTCCCCTCCTCCCCCTATCATTGTTCTTATCAGCTGCTTTGTACCTTGATATCATTCGTTCGATGTTGACAGCAGTTTCATACAATATATCCGATTCAAAGGAGGATTTCTCATTTAAGATGTGCTGGGGTTGTTTCTTGCCGGCCTTGTATATTTCGTACTCTTCCACCGTGTCCAAATATTTGCCTCTAGATTTATGAAAATGTAACACCTCCAGGTTTTGTTCAAATCCGGTATACGAATGGTTATTGTTAATTAAATGTTCAGCAAATGATGAGTTGTGTTTTTGGGAAGTTCTTTTCGGAAGGTGTTCCTTGAAACGGGTTTTGAACGAACGTGACGTTTGCCCTATATAAAAACTAGGACAGCTGTCACAGTTCAGTTTATAAATTCCAGTCCCTTTAGATTGATCAGTAGGTGGGATATTTTTTGGCTTTAAAACTCCTTTTTAAAACTCCTTTTTAAAGCCAAAAAATATCTCACCTACTGATCAATCTAAAGGGACTGGAATTTATAAACTGAACTGTGACAGCTGTCCTAGTTTTTATATAGGGCAAACGTCACGTTCGTTCAAAACCCGTTTCAAGGAACACCTTCCGAAAAGAACTTCCCAAAAACACAACTCATCATTTGCTGAACATTTAATTAACAATAACCATTCGTATACCGGATTTGAACAAAACCTGGAGGTGTTACATTTTCATAAATCTAGAGGCAAATATTTGGACACGGTGGAAGAGTCTAAATTATATACTCCCGCATGTGTAACTCATTGGGGTATCAGAAATTCGTAGTGTCGGTAAGGCAGATTAAGGGGTAATGTAGTACATCCGTGGTAACGTAGATCACTTAACAGGTTTAGTTCTCGTACTTTTATTATTGAACAAATTTAACTAGGCTCTACTAAGTTTTTAGGAAACGTAAGGTTCCCAGGGACCCAGCCCAACATGAAATAAAATCAAGTCCCATATACATATATATACAATTGAGATTTTCATCGTGTCTTGCCCAGTTTTCCCAAGGCAAATTTATGGAATAACGTTATAGTACCCAATTTAGGTAATATTGAAAACTAATATTTCAACATATTGCTGCATCTCATTTGACAAGTCATTGTTTACAGTTGGTTTTTCTTAATTTTAGATGTAGCGACCACGTAGTTCTACAAGAAATGTGAAATTAATTTGGTTTTTCTGCCCTAGCCAGAAAAACGGTTGCGCCCATCAAATATCTTAGCGAACATATTTTATTTTACTACAACTTTGTTTCTAATATACCTAAGCCGATTTATAGAGGTTAAAGTAGTAATTCATAATTAATGCCAGTTAATATTGTGTGTTTAATTTAACGTTTTGTTGATCCTTAACCCTAAAGTATGATTTTGAAGTTTACTTATTTATTTATGTGAGGGGTTTACCACATGTATATAGACGTAATTTTTTTCATAAGTACAGTAATACTTTTTAGATCCTTAAAATTGTGCACGCACACATCTTGGACAGCACCGATACCAATAAAAGTATCAAACATAAACAATAACTGTGATGATTGCCAATATTATGTCTTTTTATTTTACCTGTTAGGCGGAACTGATTGTTTTAAAATTGATTGTTAGGCAACTGATTGTTTTACATTGCTTGTTACTTAGTGATGTTTTACATTGTTTGTTCCTAACTTACCAAAACCTTTGGTTTCCGACTATTTGAGGTAAATTGGCTATGTTTAGTTAATATTTAGTCAGTAACTATATTTATTTATTTATTTATTATTATATTTTATTTATTATATTTATTATTATATTTTATTTATTATATTAATTATTATATTACTATATTTATTATATTAATTATTATATTTCTATATTTATTTATTATTATTTAGTCAGTAACTACAGTAATATTGTATTGAGATCTTGAAGTTTAGTATTAACTAACACAAAATCACCTATATTTAGAAGTTAAACACTCTTAAAACTTTGAACAGAGCTTGAAGTAGGGAACCTTTTTCCTGATATAAAGGTTTTTTATTGTTTTTATAGATCTACTGCAAAACATTCCATTAACTTTAGCTGATTTTAATATGTAGCTGATTTTGCATCTTGCTTCCCCATAAGCTTAAATTTTTGTATTTATTTAGCTTGACAGTGATATTGAAGGAAATTCACTATATTTAAAAGTTAACCACTCGGAAAAATTGAACTTAATAAAATTATAATTATTGCCAGCTAAATTTATGTGTTTCTCTCTTATCTGTTGAATATGAACGGATTTCTCTGTTACATTACATATACTGTTAAAGTATAGATTGTTTGTGAATTAGTGACATAAATCTAACTTTTAGACCTTTCACTTTTTATCGTATCTCAAATCGTTGTTTTAAGACAGATTTGCAACTTTTATTAGCACTGAATTTCATATAATTTGTTAGTAGAGCCAAGTACAGTTATATTGTATTTGAGGTACGAATTTTGCATTGACTGAACTTGTAAAATATCCCTGAAACTTCAACGGAATTTAAGGGAAGTGACTAGAATAACTATATAATAAATTATTATTTCATAACGTCCATTTTTATTTCCTAAAGAATATTTTTGTGTGTGAATAATAGGGGTCTTTGGCGGGTACCAAACAGTTTTTTTCATGTTTACCTGTTTTTGTTTCTGTAAAATTATTTATTTCCTCATTGATCTTTTGAAATATTTTATTTAGGTTATTCATTCTACATTGTCATATATTTTATTAAGTTTATTTCACCCTTTTTGTGCTAGGAGGGTGAGGCAAGGCATTGCTTCAAATCCCCCGACGATTCGTTTACTACAGTATAGTTGCTTTTTAAATCCATAATAATTTCAATTTAAAATATTATGGGGAAATCTTAAACGTTTGAGACTGGGTAAACTACAAACTAATAATGTGAACACAACAAGGGGGTATGGAAGAGAAGGCCTCAACTAGCCTGTTCAGTGCTTGCGATTTTTACAGCAATATATGAATAGGGGCAACTAATTATGGGGCAAGGGGGTAGAGCCTCCATCCAGCATAATACCTAGAATATTTGTGTGGTTGATTATGACTTTACAACTCTCTCAATTTTACGAATTAAGAGGAACGAGTGAGTGGTTCTAAAAACTAGCTATTGGCGATTTTCAAAGCTTTTAGCGAATTTCCCTATAGAGAATACGCTATTACGGTAGTAGCCATGGTGAGACCTAAGCCCGGGACCACTTTACTTTTTCATTTTGAGGTCCCCAGAAAAAAAATTCGTTAATTTTCATACATGTGAATGTCCGTAGTACTGTCCGATTTTGATGAAATTTGGTATGAAGGTGTAAGACCAGGTCTATTTTCATGAGTCCGTCTCGCATATTTATTGACATAACTTAGTAACATTTAGTATGTACATTCACTAGGTAGGGTTTAACTGTTATTTGCTTAGAACACCCATGTGGCGGCAAACCTACATACTCACCCCCATGGGGTTTATTGGGAATATTAAAAAGTGCCGAATATTGATACAATTAGATTTATACCTTACTCAACCATCACTCTACCTGACAACAAACATTTTTTAACAACATCCCATGGCAATAAACCAACATACACATTCCTATGGTAACTATGGGGAAAATACGAAATCTTAAATTCCTTTGGAAATTTGCTGAGTACGCAGGTCTGCTGCGACGGGGGTTATTTATTATTGTTGATAATATGTAGTGCTTACTAGCCGGCTTTCTTACTGTCTTGGTGGACCAGTTTTTTGGTGGAACTAACCTGCTTCAACTCAACTTTTTAGTAATTTACGAATTTCGGACAACCCCTAAGGGGGGCATGGGGGCGGAGCCCCCATCGAGCCGCAGGCGAGTACGAAATATACAAGGCCAGCAAGAAACAACCCCAGCACATCTTAAATGAGAAATCCTCCTTTGAATCGGATATATTGTATGAAACTGCTGTCAACATCGAACGAATGATATCAAGGTACAAAGCAGCTGATAAGAACAATGATAGGGGGAGGAGGGGAGGGGAAGCACATCCACGCACCGTGGTCAGTCCGGACCCGCACCTCGTACTCGCCGCGCCGCGAAATTTTAATTAACTGTTTGGCCATGTGTAGTGTATGTTCGTTTTGTGTTCTCGTTCGTGTTCAATGTATGTGTTTTTTAAAACATTTGACGACCTCTTTGGAGAGAATATTTCACGTTTTTAGGCTTGAAAATGACACCCTACTGAGTGTCGAAACCGGTCGCCACTGCAGCGACGTATGGATTGTTGACGATAAATTAAGGTATTGTAACCTCTTGTAGTAATATTCAAAACTTTTCAACCCTTTCTAGATAGGCATGTTATGACAACTGCAAATGGGGAGTCCATCTGCGCTCTAGGTAAAGGGACTGTGGAAGTGGAAGCAGAAGTGAAGGGGAAGTTGGTGAAGTATGATCTTCTTGATGTCTGGTATGTACCTAATATTAAGAAAAACCAATTTTCCGTGCTTGTGACTCAAGATCGTCATCTCAAAAGTGAGTTTATTTCAAGAACTGAATCCTGTTTCTTGAAAATTGGTGGACAACTAAGGTTGATTGGGTCACGTTCCAGGAAAGGGGGACTTTATAAGTTATCGATGAGGGTTGTTCGACCATCAAATCCTATACAAGTCAATGTAGTAATATCAGATGATAACCTATTACAGCTCTACCATGAACGTTTAGGTCATCAAAATAAACGTCATGTAAAGGCTACAGTAGAGCGAGAGCTTGGTCTTAAGTTAAAATTGGACAGCGAGTTGTGTGAAGGTTGTATTTTCGGCAAAAGCCATAAGTTGAAGTTTGGTACTCGAGAACGAGCGACTACACCTGGTGAGCTGATACACAAGGATGTCTGTGGCCCATTTGTGAAATCAATTGCAGGTAATCGTTACTTTGTTCTGTTTAAAGACGATTTTTCCAGATACAGACAGGTATATTTCATGAAACAGAAGTCGGAGGTTCCAGAAAAACTGAAGCAATTCTTAGCCGAGAGCAGGACTACTGGAAACACCGTAAAAGAGATTTTAAGTGACAACGGAGGTGAGTTCTATAGTGGTATTGTAAAACAGATTTTGCAGGAACATGGGATTAAGCAGAGGTTGACAATGCCTTAAACGCCTGAGCAAAATGGCTGTAGTGAGCGAGACAACCGGACCCTTGTCGAGACTGCACGGGCAATGATGCATGCCCATGAGACGATACCAGAAGGATTGTGGGCTGAAATGGTCAACACTGCAGCTTACATTCTAAATCGAACCGGTCCATCAAGCGTTAAAGACAAGACACCTATTGAGTTGTGGAGTGGAAAGAAACCAGCGTTGAAACATCTGAGGATAATAGGTTGTGATTGTTATGCACATGTCCCGAAACCAAAAAGTACAAAGATGGAGAAGAAATCGGTAAAAGGAGTACTGATCGGCTATGACAACGATGACGGGTACCGAGTGTGGAATAAGGGAAATAACACTCTAATAAGATCAAGAGATGTCATTTTTCATGAGGAACCACTACTTCAAGAGAGGGCTGTACGATTGCCAAGCCATGATGAGAAGACTGAAGCAAATGAGGAGGAGAATACCGATGATAACAAAGAAGTTATGTATGAACCGGATTCTAGACCAGAACCAGAACTCGAGGAAAGTCCAAGGTATGAACTCAGGAACCAAGAAGTAATCAAAGCTCCAAGAAGATTTGAAGATTATGTAATGTGTGCAGAATCAAGCATGAGTGACATCATCGAACCACAATTTTACACGGAAGCTATAAGGTCTAAAGAAAGTGAAAATTGGAAGAAGGCTATGGATGAAGAGATGAGATATCATGATGTCAATCAAACTTGGACATTAGAAGACTTACCTAATGAAAAGAAATGCATTCCATGTAAATGGGTTTATAAAGTTAAAACTAATCCTGACGGATCAATAGAAAGACTTAAGGCAAGGTTGGTGATCAAAGGATATTCTCAGAAGAAAGGCATAGACTATTTTGAAACATTTAGTCCGGTAGCCAGACTGGGAACAATTAGATTGGTGCTAAGCACTGCGGCAAATGAGAACATGGTTATGAAACAGTTTGATGTTTCTACAGCTTTTCTTTATGGAAACTTGGAGGAGACTATATATATGAAACAGCCAGAGGGTTATGACGATGGATCAGGAAGAGTTTGCCGCCTAAACAAGAGTCTGTATGGTCTCAAACAGGCTCCTCGTTGTTGGAGCAAGAGGTTTGGAAGCTTTCTGACTAAAGTAGGCTTAACACAAAGTGAAGCTGATCCCTGTTTGTTCTACAAGAAAGAAGGAGTAAAGAAGCTGTTGTTGGTACTTTATGTAGACGATGGACTAGTTGCATCAACACACGAAGATATGCTTGAAGACTTCCTTAAAACAAGAGTTTAAAATTACAGAGAAACCTGCTTCCTATTTTCTAGGATTTGAAATAAGCAGAGATGAAAATGGCTCAATACGTATTAAACAGGAAGGTTACACGAAGAGACTCTTGAAGCGTTTTGGCATGGAAGAATGTAAACCAGTAGCGACACCGATGTTAAAAGACACAGTAGGGAAAGTGGACACTGAGGAAAAGGTGGAACCCAAAGAGTTTCCTTACAGAGAGTGTGTTGGAGCACTTTTATATCTTGCAACAGGAACACGTCCAGACATTGCTTTCGCAGTAGGGAAAGCATCACGATCACTTGAAAATCCATCACCTGAAGACTGGATTAAAGTCAAAAGGATATTAAGGTACTTGAAAGGTACAGTTGATATGGCTTTAGAATATAAGTCAAATTATAAACCTGGCATTCTAGAATGTTACAGTGATGCTGACCATGCAGGGGACGAATGCAGTGGGCGTTCTACTACAGGTGTTGTTTGCTGGTACTTAAATTTATGGTACGCTTATATAGCGGAGGTGCTATAACTTGGTTTAGTAACAGGCAGTCATCAGTTGCTATCTCTAGTACAGAAGCTGAAGTTGTTGCAGCCAGTGAAGCTTGCAGAGAAATCACTTGGCTTGAAAGATTGTTACAGGAAATAACAGTTCTGAAGGAGAGGCCAACACTGTATGTTGACAACATATCAGCAATCCGCTTAGCTGAAAACCCAGAAAATCACAGAAGAACAAAACATATCAAGACAAGACACTTCTTTGTGAGGGAACTTGTTTCTGAAGGCAAGTTGTATGTAAAATACACACCTGCAGAGTTTCAGCTAGCAGATTGTCTAACCAAGCCGCAACACAAACCAAGAATAAAGACATTATGTGGTGCCATGGGATTATTGTCTTCAGACTGAAAATTACAAAATGAGGGAAAGTGTTGAGATTATATGTTTATGTTAGTTCATTTTATAATTTGTAAGTCTGTGGACTTTACCATTTCAGTTGTACAGTATTGAAATTAATGTTATCAGCTGATTTAATTTATCCTTTGTTTTTTATTCCTAGGAAATGGAAGATGTTAAAAATAAAATGAAGTTTTTGAGTTGTTTAAAGAAGTGTTTTTATAATTCTGCGTTATGTTTGTAAGTCAATCTAATGTAGTAACTACTATTTTGAGATTCACAAATTTGTTTCAACAGCACTTTGGTATAATTTTCCTAAACTTCAGGTTAAAGATGTAACACATTGGTTTATATCTACAGTTATCAGCTGATTTTTGTTCAATTTCAAAATCTCCATAAGGATAACATGGGAAATTTGATAGGCTCTAGTATGAAAACCGGATTTTTCCCAGCTATGGGACCAGCTCCAATTGATTTCTGGTGGCCAAAACTTTCATATTCAATCAAAAAATAAAAAATCCTTGGAGCGAAAAAAAAAAAAACTTTGCCCTTACAAACAGAGCTTGTTTTAGAGCATAAGATATGTTAGAATTCAAAAATGTTGCTTCCATCAGAATAACATGGTAACTTTGAGGACATCTAGGGCAGGGCCGTCTTTAGGAAATGCAAGGCCTGGAGCAAAATATTTTTGCGAGGCCTTATTTAACAGTGATTGCTGGGAGGTTGTGGGGTATGGAACATACGACAGCATGTGTCCAAGTTATGTCTAGATGTTTTCCGAATGTCTATATATGTAATCAATCCATTAGACCTCTATATATTTGAAATTATTTGAGTTACAGAAATGAAACTTGGCACAACTATTAATTACAGGATCTCCCAGAACTCCACCCTCTAGCCCTCTACCCTCTCTACCCTCTTTTTCAGGTATTATTCCTGGACCAAAGACAAGCCAAAATATCATATTTAAAATTTTGTGATTTTAATACAAATAGTCACGCATATAAGCGGGTTGCCGTGCAAAAAGCGCTGTTGCGGTGCCTGCTCAATAATGGATTTCATACGAAAACTGCTCCAGGGGAAGCTGTCCGACCGTGACTAGCCTCAGTTATATCGCTCTATCTCGCTTATTTATGAACCAATTTTCATGACATCGTTGGATTTTAAATTAAATTTTACAAAAAACACATAAGAACATAAACTTTGCTACCTTATTTAGGTAGTTTTTATGTAATTTAAGGTTAAAGATTTTAATTGGCCACCATTTTGAAAACATGAATTATAAAAAGTTGATTACTTTTTCTAGCTAGGTCTTTACTTCAAAAAGCTGTGTACCGAATTTCAACTTATTACGTCGGCCGTTCTTGAATTAAAAATTATTCTTAAAAAATACAAAATGGCGGCTGTACAAATAACTATGGTGTTTTAGAATTTTTAAATATGATATTTTGATTTTGGCTTGTCTTTGGTCCAGGAATAATACCTGAAAAGTAAGGTAGAGAGTTCAGAGACACCCTGTATTAAGTCGCAAATGCAAGTAAATTTTTACATTTCTAACATTTACTGTTTCACGTTTCAAGATGGCGGTAATTAAAAATGTTCAAAGCTTAATATTTTTAAAAGCTGTAAATTTTACAAACTTTTGCAAACTTACAAAAAATTGCATGATTTAATTACCGGAGTAAAAATACTAAGATTGTTAAGATAAAACAATGGATAGTGGAGAAATTAAAATCTTATTTTGAGAAAACACGGGTTTCGTTCATAAACTTAGGCCTAGGCCTATGTAAATCTATAAGATTTAAAAAATGTAAAACCTTAGATTAATCCGTTGTTTCTCGTTTGATCATTACAAACCAAACTTAGTTTCAACTTTTTTGTTTGCAGTTTTTAAGATATTTAGCTTTGAAAGTTTTAAATGGCCGCCATTTTGCAACCATAAATGTTAGAAATTCATTTGCATGCACTTAACAGTTGTGCCAAGTTTTAATTTCGTACCTTAAATAATTTCAAAGATATAATGGATCAATTAAAAAATCACACACATACAAACAGTTGAAAAATGGCTAGAGATAGGCAAAGTCAGTCATGCATGGTTGTGGCATCTGCAAGCATGGCTCGGTGGCCGCGAGGCTTGGTCCCGTCACCCCGCCCGCCGGCTGCTGCTATCAAACGATGTTTTGCGTTTGCATCCTTTTGGTCGCTACTATTACCTACTAATAAGAATCGCGTTCGTAGGTTTTTAAATCACAATTATTGACCATATTGCGCGAGTAATTAAACCGATATTTTAGGTACGTATCTGTTCAATGTTATATAATTTTTTTTCAACCTAAACGTTTATACAACTAATTTTTTAGCGGGCAAGGCCTCGCGGCACGAGGCCCTCCTCAGCGTGAGGCCTGGAGCGGCCGCTCCACTCGCTCCACCCTAAGGACAGCACTGATCTAGGGCGTAGCCCTATGTGAATATTATTCTGAAAATAGTCAGAATTTCCTAATTTAAGCCTAAAGAATAAGTATTCTCAAATTTCAGCTCTCTAGCTAGTCAGGAAGTTGGAGAATTAGTGATGAATGAGTGAGTCAATCAGTGGGTGAGGGCTTTCCCTTTTATATGTTTAAATTCTATAAACAGGTGTTCTAATTTATAGTATATTTTGTCACTAGTCTGGAAAGTGGTCGTTATCGGTGCAAGATCGAGTTTCAAGTACGAGGCGAAGCCGAGTCCCGACAACCACTGTCCCGACAACCACTGTTTTGTGGTCTAGTCCCGAAAACTATGTTTACCAACACGTTTATCCAACCCACCGGGAATCAACTAGTTTCGATCACAGCTGACCGTTCCGAAAACAACGTTTATCGCAATGGTATGATGAAAAAGTATTTTTCGGGGAGGTTCTTATTGAAAGCATCATGGCAAAATTATTAATGAAAAACTAGAATATATTACATTATTGCTGTAAGTGAAGTAGCGAAAGAGTTTAGTTTAACTTAAGGGCAAAACATTCCTCAGGTCGGTATTGCAAAGCATACCAGGTAGCAGCTAATGATCTACAGGGTGAGTGAAAGTAACTAGGTACTAAAAAACTGTAATAAATGTTATAATTTTACAGATTTAGAGCTGGCAATCAAGTCATAATACAGAGTAATATTCAGGTTGAAATAATAAAACGTCTTCCAACACTACTCGATATATTTACACTTATACTGTAATTGTTTACAAGACGGTAAATATATATAAAAGATCTTATAATGGCAATCGATTTCGACCAGTCACACCGGTCATCATCAGGCCCAATCAGAGACTGAGAGAATCAAAATGGCGTCCTTGCTTAAATACTATTGGTGCAGGAAGTTCCGGGAAACAACATGGCGTCCATGCTTAAATCTTACTGGCTACCGGATGTTCGGGAGTATATTCTGGTAGGTTCCACCGGGATCAAAGTTGATAAACGAACAAGTGAACTTCGATTCCGGTGGAACCTACCAGAATATACTCCCGAACATCCGGTAGCCAGTAAGATTTAAGCATGGACGCCATGTTGTTTCCCGGAACTTCCTGCACCAATAGAATTTAAGCAAGGACGCCATTTTGATTCTCTCAGTCTCTGATTGGGCCTGATGATGACCGGTGTAACTGGTCGAAATCGATCGCCATTATAAGATATTTTATATATATTTACCGTCTTGTAAACAATTACAGTATAAGTGTAAATATATCGAGTAGTGTTGGAAGACATTTTATTATTTCAACCTGAATATCAGTACCAGCACGTATAATGCTAATCAAGAAGTTTTTTAGAGTAATATTTAACATTTAATAGCGCCTTCCAGTTCACTTTTGAAAGAAATCAGTTGGAAATAGTTGGCACATTGTCAAGATGTATTCACAAATCTTAAAATTGACTTTCTTCAGAAGAGTGTAAATTGTATCCTGGCCATTTGAGGACGTTGGCTGGAAACAACAATGCCTTTTTTTAAATTTAACTAATTCCCAATTTTTCTTGTGCAACCAAGCACATGTACACGATTTTGTAATAAATGGGCACCATAATTACAGAATTTGCAAGTTAATAGGCAAGCATGATTCTTTTCCTCCCCTTTTATCAGGTTATATTTATTGTAGAAAAAAATTGTCAGATTCGGTATATTCCTGTAGATGAGCAGAATCCTATTTTACTTCACATCAGCTCCCAAGGCTACGCCCTTCAGGCTTTTAATGTTTCAATGTTAAGCATATTGAAGAAGGGTAATTAATTTGACAGTTATACAGCTGTTTTAATAACAAATGTAAGCAAATTAGGAAGAAAAGATGTTTCAGTTGTAAAATATTTTTTTCATCACTCCGTATACGAAAGTGACAACTTGCCGTACAGCTGAGACCTTGGAAAGTAGTCATTTCCCAAACTGTCACCGTCAGCTGATTTTACTGACCTGTACGGAAAGTAATGTTTGTAAACATTACTACGGAAAGTAATGTTTACAAACATTACTTTCCGTCCAAGGTAAACAAACTTTTCCGTACAGCAACAATCAGCTGGGTTTAAAACAAATTAAATTTTGAATTCCAGCTTTGTTTACTTTGTCCAATGGCGAAGAATTTACAAAAATAATCCTCTTTTAAAACTTCCACATTTATTAATAATTGCGTCGTGATGAAAAGTATCGTTCACAACTCGTCCGGAAAGCCCATTTCCACGCTCGGCTTCGCCTCGCGCGTAAAACACTATCTCGCCCAGAAATGGGTCACTTTCCGGACTAGTGGTGAAATATACTATTAAACTAAGGTTCGGGGCCTGTTTCACAAAAAGTGACAGGTTTGACAATTCCGACAATTTGGCACATTTTTCAGAAACAATTAATTATTTGTAAATTATGCTATTCGACAGGTGACAATTTAAAAAATGTAAATTGTCACGATTCATATATATTTTTAATGAGTTGACAATTGTAACAAAAACACATGTCGTGTGTCAGAAACATTAATATGACAAATTTGTCAAAACATTTATTTATTTATTTAAATAAATGTCTTATTTATATTTTTATTTATTTACCAATGGCAAGCAGTCAATTTACGAAGAATACAATAATACATAATTACATGCGAATATGAAGACAATTGTGCAAATTTGCGGGCAAACAAGATGAACAAGTAATACAGAATAATACGTGAAAAAACATGCAAGAAAATTGACTAGAATATAATACCATTGACTTTAGAAGTAGGAGACTGCTCAAGCTTATGGAGAATGTGTAGCGCGGTTTCCTCGTGCAGCCAAATTAGTTCTCCTGCAGTCACAGTAGGAAGCGCTAGGGGCGCCAAAAAAGTGAAAGTGGTTTGTTTGTTCGTGGGCGTGCGGGCACGTGTGGTTGCGGGTGCGCGTATGGGAGTGGGACCAACCCCTGCTCGCCGGCACCGCCGAAACACCCAAATCACTGATACAGCAATATCTCTCTCTCGCTCCCCTTCGCTTCTCTAGCTGGCGCAGCCCCTGACCGACGGACAGGCTTGGCTGTTGATTCGAACGGAAAGATGAACCACCTGACATTAAACACATTATAAACAATTTTGCGGCATTTTGCTGATTTTGATTTTGCTGTTTGCGACAAAAATAAATTGCGGTCAATGTAGGCCTACTCTCAACTAACTAAATAAACATTTGATTGTACAGAATTGTTCAGATATCCAAAAATCAACAAACGAGTATCGAAGATATTATTTTATGATGATTCTTTATGAAGTAGATCGCTTACCAACAAATTCAAATTCAATTCAAATTCAAATTATTTATTTCCCAACCAATTATTACAATAATATGACATATAAATACATGGAAATTAGTCCCCACATAGGACATCCTGTGTGTGGGGACGAGCCGTTGTTCAGTGACAAAATAACTTAAAACTAATTACAACAAGAGGAAAACATTTAAATCTAATCTTGCGAGGGGAATTAATTATAATTATAGAAACTAAAGTAACAATGCTTATAAAAAAAATTATAAGTAAAACTGAGCTACATGTGGATATTATAATTTTAAAGTACCTATCTTAAAGATAGAACATCTGCAGAAAAAAAATGAGAACTATTTGTAGAATACTATTTAAATATCTAAGGAAAACAGGATAAACACATCTATGGCAGGAATGTCGGAACATAACTCCAAACAATACATAATAGAAGTAAAGATTGGACTATTTTCGATTAATTATTTCTATTAAAACTTCTATTAAAACTGGAATGTCATTGTAAATTCCTGGTAAAAATGCCAATTCATGATAGTTAATTTTGTCTGAGAATGCTTTCCAACGATAAAATAACAAAGAAATTACATACAAAATAAGTTTATCAAAGAATTTCACTGATGAGGAGGGAAGATAAGAATTGCTGCGCCGTCCCGGCCTACATCCGTCAGCCACCTAACTACCCTACCGCGGTATACGGCCTCACTGCAGTCACCTGATTCCCTGATTTCCCGAGGAACATTTCTGAAAACACTGTGAGCCACATAAAAAGCATTAGACATACTAGACTTATTTTTTGGTCTTAAAACTTGTATACTGACATTTTCATGATGTCTAGTGATATAATCATGACCAGTTAAAGAAAAAATCGATGTTTTATTTATTTAAATAAAAAATAATATATTTTTAACAAAAAGTTGGCGGACATCAAACACTTTAAATAAATTAAATAATTCATCAGTTGAAAAACGTCTAGGTTTACGTAAAGCAACTTTTATTATAGATTTTTGTGCTATTGATAGTGCATTTATAACTCTGTCTGAGAAGCAGCCCCCCACACCACAACGCCATACTGGAGCATAGACCGAACATAAGCATAATAAGCCAACTTTAGTAGTTCCGAATTTAAAATGGTTCCCAGCTGAGAGAACGCATACATAAGCTTACGTAACCTGTTTCTTACATACAATACATGGTCTTGCCATTGTAGTTTACAGTCAACAACAACACCGAGATATTTATAACTATACACACGCTCGATCTCCACACAGCCGCAAGCAGAGCCCCAACCCCCTCCACAAGTATGCAATTTTAATACGAACTGATGAGGCTCCACAGCATCTCTCAGTGCGATCGCCATGCATTTAGTTTTTGTCACATTTGACAGACAATACATTATAACAAAACCAGTTATAAATAATACCAAGGTCGCGAGTAGCAGTCCTATACACTTCCTCCCAGCTGGAACCCTCAAACATTAATGCCGTATCATCTGCGAATAGTATCAATTTCCCATCAATTGTCAATCTACATAAATTATTTACTTACATTAGAAAGAGAACAGGGCCTAAGGTACTACCCTGAATGACACCAAAGTCTATTGGTTTTTTGTCACTCTTTACCCCTACAATCTCCACAAATTGAAATCTTTGGGATAAATAGCTTTTAAACCAGTTTAAAGCTATTCCTTTTACTCCACAATATTCAAGTTTCTCTATTAATTTACTTCTATCAATTGAAGAGTTAGGCCTTGGAAGAGTATTGAAAAGTTAAATACAAGTTGCAAATAAACCAACTTTTCTATGAACACTGCCTGCTCAACGTATTTTACCTTTAAAGACGTGGCTTTAAAACTACTCAACTTTTCTCAGCATGATTGAGTATCGTTGAAGGAAAACATCACTTAAAAAATTGTACAACTTTTACACACACAACCTAAGTTCTGTGGAATGTAATTATTTGCGTTTTTGTTTTATTGTGTTTTAGGGAAGTATGTATGGAACGTGATGACTAGATATTTTAACTTGTTAACTACGTGTTCATTATTTTTTACATGTTAGTTAAAAACATGTTTTTGCTTTAGTCTATTATTGAAAGTAGCCAAATAAATACCAGCTTCAAAATTTGTTATGTACAAAATTAAAAATTAATTTCGAAAACCTTTTTACAAAACCTAGCATATTTTTATATTTCCGTGGATACTTTTTTATAGGTATTTTGTCTTGTAAAGGAAGGAACCAACGATCACATAAGACCAATAGATGGAGCATGCCTATCTAACTGGCATTACAACGAGTGAAGCACGGTCGGCCATCTTCCCGTATAGGCAACAGACGCTCGTCTAGGCTTACAAATAACTCGTCATTTAAGAAATTTAGAATGAAATTAAGTTTTGAAACTTTGTATGAGTGAAGTCAATAAGTTTTGGACACTAATGGTTATATTTAAAAGTTTAATAGTTATTGTTTTCTATTTTTAATATTAAAATAAAATTTATATTTCTCAATAAGTTGTGAAATGTGACATAAAAAATTGGTCGGCTGCTACTTTTTTTTTGGTCAGGTTGGTTGGATTTTTCAGCCAAAGAATGAAATTTTCTGAATCATATTTTTTGAAAAAAAAAATGAGCTGCTGTGGTTAGGTTGGAAAATTGATTTACATTAGAGGCTTTAACCCCGCGATGTGAACGACGCCGCCATTCCGGCAGCCTCAAACTCATGTTTCACTTACAAATAACTCGACATTTAGCCAATTTAAAATAAAATTTAAGTGCTAAAACTTTGTATGAGTGAAGTCAATAAGTTCTGCATACTATTAGTTCTGATTAAAAGTTTAATAGTTTGTGTTTTATATTTTTAATATTAAGAT
Source organism: Neoaliturus tenellus (assembly GCA_030545055.2). Lineage (NCBI taxonomy): Eukaryota > Metazoa > Arthropoda > Insecta > Hemiptera > Cicadellidae > Neoaliturus > Neoaliturus tenellus. Next base: position 23,190,571 of record CM061534.1, read on the forward strand.
AAAATAGATTCTTCTAAATGAGTTTTGAAATGTGACACAAAAAGGTTGGTCGGCTACTTTTTTTTATAAAAAACTCGACATTTAGCCAAATTAGAATAAAAGTTAAGTGCTGATACTTTGTATGAGTGATTTCAATGAGTCTTGCATACTATTAGTTCTAATTAAAAGTTTAATAATTAATGTTTTATATATTTAATACTAAGATAAAATAGATACTTTTTAAAGCGAATTTGATGGCTGCAGAGGTTTACGAGAATCGTGTTTTTAAACTAAGTAATTAAGATAGAGCTTGGCTCTTAGTTTTTTTTTTTTTTTCTAAAAAAAGTATAAGTACAAAGACGGATCTTGTCTTCTAGGGTTTAAGAATTTTTAAATAAAATTTCTAAGTTCAGTTATAGCTGTCAAGAACCATCAGTTTTTCTCTAGTGGCGAATTTTATAGCTGCAGAGGTTTACGAGAATGGTGTTCTTAAATTAACTAATAAAGATAGAGTTTGGCTCTTAATCTTTCTGAAATTAGAAATACGGATCTCGTCTTCTGTTTTTTTAGAATAAAAAAATCTAACTTCAGTTATAATTGAGTGAATTTAAATGAAACCGGCTGTTTTTCTCAATTTTTAACTGAAGTTATATATTAGTTTTGATGAAATAATTACAAAAGTGTAAAAGAGGAAAATTTGTACCGTTATTATTCTTTAATATGACACCTTATTTATAGCTCTAGGCTGCATTTAATAGAAGATAACACGATTCTATAAAATCCTTGCATTTAGGTAGCGCGCCAAGGTTAGACCGAAGCCTTAAACAATTAAGTGTTGTCCGAATTATTTAAAATTTAGTATCAAATTTATCAGTGAATTGGCCCGGTTTGTAATATGTTGTCCGTTCTGAACTAACAATAAAAATAAACAATCTAACACAGTTCTAGCGCTCGCCACTATGGTGAGTCACGGCCAGCAGCCGCCATCTTCCTGTGGGCCAGTGAAATATTCGTGCCTCAGCTCGCACCTGACGTGCTCCATCTATTGGTATTATGTGATCGTTGGAAGGAACACACTTGTGTAAATATGCAAACATTGTATATTTCTCTTTAAAATATATAAAAATTCTACTACAAATCTGAAAGTAATACTTTTATATAGAAATCTTATTTACAAACATGGACAAATTACAAAATTACGTTGTTGACAAATATTATGTTACAGAACAAATAAAAAATTATACTTCACATGAAAATATAAGTAACCCGATCCCAACACAAAGGACCGGGAAACCCGCCAAGGAACAGAATCGCGCACTCGACCTGCTATTCTCCAGTTGCTAAATCCTCGTCGATAGACAACAGTGAGCTACGGGACAGTAATTTGGAGCTTGTCTAATTTCTCCATACAATTTTCAAACAATATCTTATCCTTACCCCTGGTTAATCAATATAAAAACATGAAAATTTAATCAATTTGACTACAGTAATATGTCTGTAAGGAACTCTTAACATTGTTAAGAGTCCTTTATGCGAATATTGGAAAAAGACGTGGGCCGAGGTCATTGACTTAACAGTACTTTTTTTCGAAAATGCAAATCTTATTTGACGGTGCATGCCCAAAAATATATATACATAATTTCAATTAAGAGTGACTGGTAAGTAGGTTATGCAACAACACTTTAATGCCGCCTTTATCAGTGTAAAACTATTTATTACAAAACTGAACAAACAAACAATTCAGTACCGTAGTGCTCCGATACTGTATCTGTAGTTAGATCGTTCCGCCAACACCAAGTCCCTCGCTGCCTAACCCTTGGTCCGCGGTCAGTCATTTAAGGAGAGAGAGAGGGTAGAGAAAAGTGAAAGTGGGGCTGTGTCGTCCACCGTTCCCAACTACTCATCTGCTCATTCAAAAGCTCTTAGTTCTCTAAACAACCACCGTGGCGCTCGCGTACGGTGGCTGAAACCAAGCGAAAAGCTCCCCGGCGAAGCTTTCGCCGACGGACAGCAGCACCGTCGTCCTGTTACAGCAAATACATGGGCTTGAGCAGTCTTCTAAGAGTAGCGTTCAATAGTCAATGATAATACCCAGTGCAAAGCCAAAATACATTAGACTTACATGCAAAACAGGACTAAACTAGAGTAATAAATAGTATAGAGAGATTACAAAGGTAAGTACAACAGTATATGTACAAGCACAGCTTAAATAATAAATATAAACATGCAGACTTAAAGCTAGATACAACAATGTGGTGGAGACTGACTGGATTAGAACAAGAAATGAGAAATGAACACTACCACAATAGGAGGGAAAGTGCAGGTTGAATTCAACGGCGAGTCTCAACTGAAGAGAATGTCCAGCGCCCGCCTTCGAATGACCGACATTGACATATTTGTAAAATATTTTGACATAAAATTGTAAATTTTAAAACTTATATGAAATGAAAAATTGTAGAATTGTAGATATGTCAAACCTGTCACTTTTTATGAACCAGGCCCCAGGGGCAGTTGTTAGATAGCATGATTAATTTATAGCCCAATGACAAATGGCAACTGGGTCCAGAATCGAACCTTTCAAAAGCTACTGACTTTTAAAACGACCATTTGAAACAACCTGGTTCAATGAGTTGACAGCATCGATAAGAGGGGGCTAAAGGGTCAGTCCTGGCGGACGTTGTCGAAACTACCTGAATACGTTTAAAAGCGTACTGAAAGCAAGAAACAATATCAAGTATTTGGTGTAAAACACTTTGAATAAAGATACGCTGCTGCAATGCAGCATGTGTGAGGCCCAAAGTTTAGGTAGATGATGGTGAGGAAGGAGATTTGGCGGGGGAAAGTAGACCTTTTAATTAAGAGGGAGCAAAATGGCCCCTCTCAAATCGTCATGCAGTGCTTCGCCTTCTCCAAGTTTCCGAGTTTATTTTAAGTCCGATAAAAGTGGGATTAATTTTAAGTGAAAGATAAAGAATTGGGGTATTTGGCTAACTTTTTTGATTTTTTGATATTTTTAGTCCACATCAAGATATAATGGATCAAAGTTTATCGACCCTTTTAGTTTCATATGGATTCAAATTTGAAAAAATCAAAAAGTTAGCCAAATAGCCCAAGTCTTTAAAACAAATCCCACTTTTATCGGACCTAAATTAAAGCCGAATTCTTGGAGAAGGTGAAGCACTGCACGATGAATTTTCGGTCCGAGTGACCCCCGATACTGACAGCCTCTAGCGGTAGCTGCTGAAACTGACGGGCGCACATGAATACGATCTACTTCCAACAGCTGATTGTAATTTAAAATGAATTTACATCTGTCACATGTTCAGTACGTTGTTTATTGTTTACACTTTTACATTCTGCACATGGTTTCGACCCTTCGAATGTTTTAATTTTGTTTTTCTCATCAACCTTATACATTTTAACTACGGTTATTTAATATAACCGTTAAATTTATATTTTTTAAATTTATATTTATAACAAATAAATATTCTTCCATACGAATTTTATTGAAACTTTAAAGTTCTGTGGGGCGGAGTCCCAAAGGAACTTTGCAAAACCGTTTCTTAGTGAGCACCTATGAGCAAAGAGGAACGTGTATGAAAAATTACAAACCCGTCAGCCCTAGAGTGTTTTGAAGATTTGTGTTCCCACGATTTATTTTAAAGCCGTTGCCCAATTTTCTTTGCAATGCCAACCTGAAGAATTTTTTGCCCTTCAGATGAGCTAGTTTATTGCTACATTCACTCGCAACATTACATAATTTGGGATAATACTAGTTAAAAAACGAGCAACAGACGGCTTTTGTTTATATTCTTCTTCTCATTTTGAAGTTCATAATGTTTATTAACTTTTATTAATTTTTATTTTATTTTCATAAGTTTTATGTCACCAGTTTTAAACAAAATTGTATGGTTTTCGGACATAAAATAATATTTCTTCACTATATTGTTACTTTTTTGAAGACCAAATTACGTGAACGTAATTTATATTCAGAATTCATTACGGTAACATAAAAGCATAGAAGAGGTCATTTCAGTTTTAAATACAACTTAAACAAGAGAAAAGGCGTTCAGTTAAACTTATGAAATCGAAATGTGTATTTGATTGTTTCATAAATAAAGCATCACACTCGCCGATCAGTCATACCCATCTTAAAAATAAGCACTTAAAGTGCGTTGGTGTTTCAAGCAACTATCTGAAGTATTTCAAAATTACAACTTTTAATTTTAATCGTGTGATAAAATAAAGGGAGTAAATAAATGGAATTTAATGAAGTCATAGGCTAATTTGTTTTGTCATTTCAATAAAATGAAAGCCTTTAAAAACCATTTAGCACGTGACAACAACACATTGAGTGATCGTCAGAGGGTGGGCAGTAGGCCTACACGTTACTAAAATGTAATAACTAACATCTGTGATAACATTTTTCAGCTAAAACAATTAATTGGAGTACAACGACAAAGTTGTAGACTGTTTTAGTCCCACTTTTTTACAAATTTGAATCCAGTAGTGAAGTATGTCAGAGGCCATGATATTGTGTGTTATCTGTACACGGAAGGAGAAGATAGGCAGATGCGGACTAGAGCGACACGGGAAAACGTGAAGGGAGGTAGTGGCAGCAGTTGTCGAACTACATCCCTCCGCCAGCCGCGTCACAACTCAGTTGACTGGAACGGAACGAACCAGGAACGAACTATGTTCCAGTAGTTTCAGCAACGTCCGCTAGGACGACCCTTTAGCCCCCTCTTAAAGAAAACCACAAATTTACCATTACTGCTTTTTCTACAAACTTTTTGAAAATTTGTTGTTGTTTTTAATTAAAAAAATTTTTTGAACTTTTTTGGAATTTTTTAAAACTCTTTGCTCTAATACGGCATTTTTGGCCGGCGCCAACTTTCTTTGAAGAGGGTATTGAAAAGCTGTTCCACAGATATGACAAATGTCCCAATCTCTTCGGTAATTATGTCAAAAAGTAACCTTAAGTATACCATATTTTGGTAATAAAATTATTGTTTTACATGAAAATGCCTTTTATTAATCCTATCGAGTGCCTATCGGAGATTGAAAAAAGACACTCGTAAAATAATTACATATTCTATAAGTTACAATAGCAAAAGGGTTTATTAGTTCAACATGAGAACACTAAGATTTCGAGAGAACAAATTGTTACCTCTGTGTTTGGCCCATTTGATGGCAGCCCTCCACAACTCGATTTCCGGCACAGCCAATCCATCCTGCTCCAAAATCTTGACAAACCCGTCAGTGTTGATGAACACAAACTGCGGACTGGCCAGGACACGGTCCGTCTCGTACCTCAGAATCTGAAACCACCAGACAAATAGCCTACACTATAGACAAATTTGAGCGCTCAAAAGTCGGCTAAAGTAAGACTGATTTCATATCCTCGCTTTCAGGTTGTAAAAGCATCAGCTACAACATTTTTTAAAATAAATTAAATTTTAAGTATGCCTATTTAGTTTTTTAAGTACGGGACCATCGAAATGGGCTGCCCATATTCAAAAATTTTACACCCATGAAATAACTCAAAATAACAAAATTATTTATCTTAACAATTATAAAGTTAGCCAATCATTTTTTATGTATCTCAAAACCACTTATGGTTTTACTTGTTTGTCTTATGTAGTAAACATTGAAACACTGCGTAAAACAGGACTTTGGTGGATAAAAAAAACCAAAAAGGGGATTTATTGGCAATTTCTTGTTTTTGGGATTAATGAACCTGTTTAAATAAATATTTACTAAAAGAAAGTTGTATGTAAAATTTTAGATAAATAAGACAAACTGGTTCTTAAACCGAATGTGAATTCTACCAAAGTCAATGGCACATTGTGCCCTTCGATAAATACTAGTGTGCAGAACAAATCATGCATTAAAAAGGACTCTCACCCATCCAGCGATTAGCGATGGACCGGATTAGCGAGTACACCACACTAGAGAAGAAAATGAATAGTCTATACTTCCCCCGTTTACTCATATTAATATTGTAGAACTTTCTGATACGACACAAAAAATATAGCAGTAACATCTTCTTGTCTTTCTCAAGTCAAACTAAGCAACCTTAAGTGCACCACTGATAACAATACCTCTGTTATAGCAGAGTCAAGCTCCAGGTGTGTGTAGCAGGCTGGGTTGTTGAGGAGGGAGCAAAGGTTGTCTGGGTTGGGCAACAACAAGGTACAACTCTATTGCACTACCATCAACAATACCTCTGTTATGGCAGAGTCAAGCTTCAGGTGTGTGTAGCATGCTGGGTTGTTGAGGAGGGAGCAAAGGTTGTCTGGGTTGGGCAACAACAAGGTACAACTCTATTGCACTACCATCAACAATACCTCTGTTATGGCAGAGTCAAGCTTCAGGTGTGTGTAGCATGCTGGGTTGTTGAGGAGGGAGCAAAGGTTGTCTGGGTTGGGCAACAACAAGGTACAACTCTAGTGCACCACTGTCAACAGTACCTCTGTTATGGCAGAGTCAAGCTCCAGGTGGGTATAGCACGCTGGGTTGTTGAGGAGGGAGCAGAGGTTGTCTGGGTTGAGCAGCTTCATCAGTCTGACTGCCAGTTTGTTCTTCAACATCTTCATCATGTACTTCTCAGCTACATACAGCATGTTGTCGGCCTCGTCAAAACTTAGCTCTGATGTGGTGTCATGGCCATACACATACCTGTGGTGCAGAGTGAAGCAATGTCAGCCATACAAGATTAAAGTTTAAGCATACAGGAAAATTACTATACAGGAAAAAATGAAAGTTTAAGCAGTGACTACATCAGTGCATTTGGATACGTCAGAGCCAACGCCAGTCTACTGCAAATACATGATGCGTCAAACATAGAAACTAATACCGGTACCCCATTAATTATTATGGGGGGAACAAATAACTCTTTGGACAACAACATGCAGGAAATTTATGCTGATTTGGAAAACAAACTAAAGAATATCAGTGAGACAAGAATTACATTTAATATAACTATTCCTAAACGGTATGATACCAAGGCTACACAGCTTGACAATGAAGCCACAACATCAACTAATAATTACATTAGGGAATTGGTAATAAGAATAAAAAATACACATCTGATAAATTTAGATAGGCTGGAAAGACATCATTTTACTGTACACAGCCTCCACCTAAACAACAAAGGAAAGAACAGAGCAGTCCATCTAATCATTAAAGCACTTAATTGGAAGTACAGGTTAAACAAAATTCAAATCATTGAGTCAAGTATGACAAAATCAATCAATGCGTTTAAGAGGGATAGAAACTTGGCATTTGCACACTGTATATCAGCTGACATTGACAGTTACAGGCATATGGGCGCTGGTGTGGCTGTGATCTTCAAGAAGCAATTTGGTAAGCCTACAACCACTGATTTAGTTAGGCCACATTTGACTCGTCGAACAATTGAATATGGTGCCACGATATATGGACTGGTGACCAAGCCTAATTTTAATGACAAACCCATCCCAGAAAACCCCTGACAAACCCATCCCAGAAAACCCCTGACAAACCCCAGACAATCCCATTCAGCCTTTAACCAACTAACGATTGATTTTAAAAAGAGAAAACTTATAAAATTGGTTTGTTCACCCATGGGTTGTATACGGGACAAAATTTCACTTTGTCAATATACAAACTGTTTGGCAAAATTCCAAAATGAAACATATGCCTCCGTTAGTGTTGACAATGAAAAATCAAGATATCTTAGAAATGGATTGCCTCATCCAGAGTTTCTGAGTCAGCTTAAGAAACAGACTGCACGTGCCATATCAGAAATAAATCAGGAGGGAAAAAAACATAATGCTACATCACCAGGCAATGCAACTCTGCCGACATCCATCACTATCATTGACCCTGCTGTACCAGAGCCGGCTGCCATGATAACAACTCATCTCGCTTCTACTCCAAGGAGTGCCAGAGAGGTCCAGAGGGAACTGGAGAGACGACCAACAACACCTATCAGCCTAACAGCCTCAGTTACGCTAGCTGCTCTTCTGTGTTGTGTTAGTGAGGAGGTCTCTGGTGAAAATGTTAAATGTGTCTCTTTGGTGCAGGAAAAAAATAGTGAAAGTTTTTTTGTGAAATCAAAGAATCTTAAAATTGCAAACAAATAAAAAGTTTCAAACAGAATTTGATAAAAGTTTAGAGGGGTTAAAAAATATTAGAAACGAAAGTGGTTTTTGGTTAATGCATCTCAACATTCAAGGAGGTTTACATGAAAAACTAAATGATACCGGTATTCAAGTGCTCCTTGATACTTATAAGGTACATAAGGTGATACATTAAGGTGGTATGCTTAAATGAGCACTGGTTACGAGAAAACCAGTGTTTTGTGTATTGGACACTCTTCAAAATTTTAATTTAGCAGATGTTTATTATAGAGATCAGAATATAAAAGGAGGCTCATGTATTTTGTTGCACACTAGCTCTTCATTGAAAGATCTGACCTTCTAATTTTTAATGAGGTTTTCTTGTTTGAGGTTTCTTGTGTTGAGATTTTAAATTTTGATATTGTTGTTGTCTCACTTTACAGGATTCCTGATCATAAAAAAGATAATGAATTTTTACTGAGATTAGAAAAGTTTTTATAATTATTACAAAAAAACATTAAGAAAAAAAGAATATACATTGCCACAGACTTTTTAATATTGATGTTTGTGAAACAACAAAATTTCCTAGAGTGAGGGAAGCTTTTTTGGATCTAATAAGATGTTACGGTTTCATTGAGAATTTTAATAGTCCTACTAGAATAACAGCCACAAGCAGTACTTGTATTGACAACATCTATCTATATATTAATACGCAAGCATGTTTCATTTCCTCCTTTTTTCTCAGCTCGTGTGCATCGTAGGATAAATCCGAGCATACCGTTAGAAAGGTATAGTCCTGTAGATGAGCAGAATCATATTCTAATTCACATCGGACTCCAGGGCTACACCCCACAGGCTTTCAAAGTTCCAATGTTAATCTTATGGAGAAAGGAGAATTGAATGAATCATTAGACAGCTGTTGTAAGAACAACTGCTAGAAAATTCGGAAGAACAGACGTTTTAGTTCTAAAATGTTTCTAAGCTTCTTGGGTGCAGATCGACTGAAATTTTGATCGAATTTCGATCAGGAGGCGATCTCTAGTATTAATAGTTTATCTTATTTGAAATAAGATAACTGTTTAAATGTTGAGTTGGGGTTATCTGATCACAGATCTCTTTTTTGTTATTTAATGTCAAATAGTAATGATAATAAAACTCCAGTTAATAAAGTAAAGTGTAAAAATGGAACAATGAGGCGACGTTCTACAGAAAAAAATTGTAGTACATTTAGAGAAGTTTTCATTAACACTCATTGGTGTTTTGATAATTTGGCATCAGTACAGTATAATTTTAATAAGTTATTGGTTTAAGAGATCTCAAGATGGAACAATTTTAAGAAGAAATACATCTCAATTAAAAAGGTCATTTACCAAGGCAAACCAAAATGATCGATCACTGCCATCAGAGCTACTACTCGCAGATTCATCAAATGAGGAAAATTCCAGACTGCTTGAAGAACCTACCTTACCACTTCAAGTTAAAAAAACTTGCTTAAGAGGTAAAACACAATGAAAATCCAAGACCAAAAAGGTTTATAAAACCGGTGGAGCGTTTAAATCTTTGAGGCGGGAGTTGATTGGAATCAGATGTTCTTAACAACAATTGTTATTACTAGTTTTTATTATTTATGTTTACTTTTGTTATGTGGATATCTTAATAAAGTATTATTCTGGTTCTAATATTATTTTTTTTTTATTAGGTCCTCTGCATGGTACTCACTTCAGCATCCCCTTGAATGTCGAGGGGTGAACGTCCACTACTGGGATTATATCCTTCTTCTCCGCTAAATCACTATCTTCCAGTTGTAGACGGAAAACCTCACTGTGGGCCATCAACATCAATTTTACAGCTCCGATTTTTTCCTGAAAAATATAATTTGTATGGGTCAACCCTATTATATTTGTTTTGAGATCATCACTCTTCAAAAACCATAGGATGGCGTGTACGTAATAACTCGTGGCACAAATCATAAGTGTTACATAGATTACATTATGACATAACATACGAGGCTTTAAAACAATTTCTGATGAAGGAATGTTCAGAATTACACAAAATATTTTATTATTTTATTGTTATTAGAGTTGCATTTTAAGAAATTAGCAAACCGAATTTAACCACTTTTTGGGTTAAATTTCTTAAGGACGATTAATTACCTTGTAGTTTACGATTGGTGAGGAAGGATGCTTGTATTTGGGGCAATTGAGCGTGTGCACGTGTGGAGATACCAGTGGCCATCACACTACCTAATGAGGTTGGTCTAATTTTAATTCTTGTTTTCAGATTTGATCGTAAAATAAATGTTACTAGGCGAATATACAAGTTCATAAATAAGATCTTGTAAGAAGAACAGGCGCCATGTTGAATATTCTGCCAATTGACACACATAAACTTAGTTGAGCGACGTTTATGCCACGTTATAGACTAAGTTGCATCGGCTGTGCTTCTGCACAGTGTGGTTGCGAGCTTCATGTTCACATCGGCTGTGCCCCCATTGCTCTTATGGGATGCGGCTCACCTGGCCCTGGCCTACAGTCACTTTGGTTTACTACAGCCTCATCCAATTTCAGCTGGTTTTACAAGTTTTTTTTTTACATAATTTAAAGCCGTGTGATTGATTATTTTGCATCATTGACTATACAAATGAGTTCAGGGAGTTCTGAACTTCATGAAAAACTATGTTTGTTGCCCTTTTTGAGTTATTCATCTTTAGTTTATTATGGTCTTGTCATTGTTTGGATTTTTGAGGTTAAGTTCTAGGCCAACTGTTATTTTGTAAGTTGTTTGTTTATTTTTGAAAATGGGCGATGGGAGAAAGTGTAATAAACTATATATTTTTGAATTCACAATAAAATATAGCACCAAATGCATACCTTCAATTTTTTTATTCAGTGTGCATATAATTAGTATGGAGGTCATTATTACTTTCTCCCCCTATACCATAGTATATGGAGAAAGTATTGTTTTCGTCAAAATTTTCGAATTTGAGTTGTTGGTGGATTTATCCATTTTGGTTCCCCCTGAGTCCAAAAAAGTGGTTTTCGGAGTGATGTCTGTGTGTGTGTGTGTGTGTGTGTGTGTGTGTGTGTGTGTGTATGTGTATCAGGATGTAAACAGAGCTAGAGAATGCCCCAATGGTCCGATTTTGATGAAATTTGGTAGGTAGGTCCAAACCCACGATAATTCCAGGCGTTTTTTTCATTTTTTTGAATTTTTTATTTTTAAGGGTAGTTTACCCCCAAAAACCCTCAAAAATCGTCAAAAATCAAAATTTCTCAAAAACGGCTCTAACGATTTTGATTAAAATTTTGTGGTTTATTAAGCTTAAAATGGTGAATAAAATGACACCACCCGCATCTCCGGGAAAATGCGCGTTCAAAAGTTATGGAGTAAAAAGTGTTTCAAAAATCAATTTTTTGAATTTTCAAAATAGCTGTTGTCTCGAAATAAATTTTACTTATCACCATTAAATCAAGCTTAAAAAACTAAATAATCCAGTATTTTAAATTATTGCTCTACGTCAAGTGGTTGCGGAGAAAATTCAATTTTTCGTTTAGCGGTAAACGCAGTACGTTGTTAAAAGTCACAGACGCGCGTAGGGTCAAACGAGCGCTGCTCAGCTGGTAGCTATCCGACTGAGTCATCAAGACATTAATGTTTGGAGCTTTTAACACCTTTTTATATATTGTTGGGAGAAAGTATGTGTCAGTTAACTGATACCGTTTATTTATTACGTGTTGAGGTTACGCTACGTGATTGTGTACGTTGTGTCTGTTTATTTTTGAAAATTGGTAATGCGAGAAAGTGTGATAATAAACTATATATTTTTTATTTCACAATGAAATTCGTTTCAGTTTGCATGCAATTAGTGAGGAGAGGTGTTTATTTATAATGTCATTAACTTTTTTTGTAACATCTGGATTTGAATCCACACCACAGATCTGCAATATAATGTAGACTTATCAAATATAGTATTTTTGGATATCAATTAGGTGTTATAGCCTATAACCTTTAAAAATATATACAGGGTGATTCAGACGACCCGTGCACTAGTTATAGCAGGAGAACGGTTCGAGTTAAAATCATGAAATGGTTCGAGTTAAAATCATGAAATAAAGTTTTTTACCCCTAAATCGCATATGGGATTTCCAATAAAAATATTTTCATCAATCCCAGTATACAGGGTGTTCCAAAACTGGAGGTCACGGGTTTGAATCTAAAAATTTTCTCAAGTAAGCATGCAGATTTTTTTACGTATCTTTAACCGTATTGGCGAAAGGAGCATTTTGGTGAAAACAGAATGAATTTATCTTTTTCTGTTTCAAAATGGCGGCCATTTTTGTAAGAAAAATCAACATTTACGGAATACCCTGTAGTTCTTGTATTATTTGTCATTAATGACTCCTGATTCAATATACTTATTTGAAATGAGCTAAGCTTTGCAATGGTATATGTCACAAGACCACATTTAATAAAAAACAAAAATTTCCAAAATTTAATAATTTTAAAAATTGTAACTTAAACAAAACTCAAAAATTCTAAATGTAAACATAGGTCATATTGTATATCATCTTAAAGCTCTCGTTGAACTGAGCAACTTTGTAACTTACACTATTGTCGTATCTCTTGTGGTTTTGTAGCAATAACGTAAAAATGCATTTTTACCATATAATTTGAATGTTAAGGCGCGTTTACACTGGAGTTGTCAACCTAAAGTCATCAACAATTTTAGTCGACAACTGTGGTCGACAACCTGAGTTGACAACCAAATAAATCAAAGTTGTTGACCAAATAAATTCACGTTTACACCAGATTGACAACCAAAATGTGTTTATTGAATTATTCTACACTACACTGGTTGTCAACCAAAGTTTGGTCGTCAACCTAAATTTGGTCATCAATCTAATGAGTTGCTGTTGCGTTTACACTGAGATATCAAAAATGGTTGACAACTTTTGGTCGACAACTGCAGTGTAAACGCGCCTTAAAATTAAGGTTACGGCAACAATCAAAGAAGGACTTCCATACTATAAGGCCCTGAACAATTAACATGCAAATCATAAGGAAAATGATATTTTTATATTATTACTACAAAACCACAAGAGATACAATAATACATAGTATAAATTACAAAGTTGCTCAGTTCAACAAGAGCTTTTAAGATGATATACAATATGAAATATGTTTACATTTAGAATTTTTGAGTTTTGTTTAAGTTACAATTTTCAAAATTATTAAATTTTGGAAATTTTGGTGTTTTTAATAAATGTGGTCTTGTGACATATCATTGAAAAGCTTAGCTCATTTCAAATAAGTATATTGAACCAGGAGTCATTTATGACAAGCAATACAAGAACTACAGGGTATTCCGTAAATGTTGATTTTTCTTACAAAAATGGCCACCATTTTGGAACGGAAAAAGATAAATTCATTATGTTTGCACCAAAATGCTCCTTTCGCTAAAATACGGTTAAAGGTAGCCTATGTAAAAAAATATGCATGCTTATAGGCCTACTTAAGAAAATTTTGAGATTCAAACCCGTGACCTCCAGTTTTAAAACACCCTGTATACTGGAATTGATGAAAATATTTTTATTGGAAAGCCCATACTGTATGCGATCTAGGGGTAAAAAACTTTATTTCATAATTTTAACTCAAACCAGTCTCCTTCTATAACTAGTGCACGGGTGGTCTGAATCACCCTGTATAACATTATCCATGTGGGATTTTATTTTCACTTTTAATTTGGCTTTAAATAAACCGCTGCACAGTTCTAAAAAATCGCTGGACATTTTAAGGTTATGTAATGGACACCTAGAGGGTTATATATTACTATAATACATAGGAAAACAAAAATAATATAATAACGCAATAAAAAATATATAGCACAAGTACGTCAATTTGATGTAAAATTGATGTAAAAAATGTCAATGTCATTGATATTGTTAATGTCATATTGACTTCAAATGTGATAAAAAAACCTCATTTTGATGTCAATGTGAAGTAAAAATGTCCCGATTTTTTATGTCAAATTGATGTCAGTAAATTGATGAACTATGACGTCAATTTTACATCACATTGATGTCAAACTGACGTCATATTGACAAACTAATCTTGTCAAAATTGATTCAAAATATCCCCAATAGCAAAATAAAAGTAATAAAATGGTAATTTTTAACCGATAAACAACTATAGAAGCGGCAAAAAGTTTTTGCTGCTGGCAAGATTTGAACTCATGACCTTTATGATCCCAAGACGCGACTCTACCTACTATGCCACGCTGCTCTCTGCTTCACACACTATTTGTTACACTACTTGGCCAGTTGATACTCAAGTTTCTTAGCGTTGATCAAATCAAACGCATTTCCCGTGGCCTATATATTTTTATGTCTTCCCAAATAGGTCTTAAACTAGAGTTCCCTTAAATGTTTGTTTCATGTGTTAATGTTCAACAAATTGCAGTTATCTCAATTGATGTAAAACTTTTGACTGTGTGATCAAATACTTTACATAATTTTTACATCCAAATGATGTCAAGTTTTTAACGAGCTCAATTGTTTTAAACAAATAATGATGTTCTTTTGTTGTAAAAGACTTAAAGAAATGTTTTTTCTTCATTTATAACACTAACTTTTAAATTTAAAAATGCAAAATTTTTACATCATTTTGACGTCAATACTTGATCTAATATTTTACTTTGACATCATTTTGACGACTTTGATCACTTTTTGACAACGTGTGCTAGCCTATGTGGGATAACTTATATCATAAAAATCGTCACCTAATAACTCAAAAAGTGAGTAAAAATTCTCGTACGGGAAGGACATCGGAGCGTATTCCAATTTAAAAAGATATTAATCAATCCTAATTCTTATCCAGGGAACAATGGACCAGTTGGTTGGTACACTTTGTGAGGGGGGGGGGGGGGGGGAAGGGTACAAAAATATTCTTTCCGCTGGCTCTGAGAACGATTGGCCCTAGTCATTTTGGACCTACTGAAACCAGGTTCAGTCAAATGGCATACGTCAAAAACGCATAGGACAGGACACAATCTGTGCCTTTATTTATTTAATGTGAAAGGTTGAGTAAAAATTGTTGACTTACCGGTTTCCCCTGTGTCTTGTTTCCTACTTCGAAAAAACAATCAAATTTCGGTTTATTGGAAAACAAAAACTGTATAAAATCAGGAGCTGGAGTTTCATCTGACGCCATTATGAATTTGTTACCTATGAAGCTGGAAATCAAATAAAAACGATCTTAACACATTTAAACGCAACTAGAATAATGAAATGAATATAGGCTATTAAATTGAAGAATCACATTACTAAGCTAACTACGACCAACGACCAAGCCTTCACTGATAAGGCACTAAGGCAATGGCACAGGCACAGACATGAGATAAGGAACAAGTATTTTGAGCAGATAGATAACGGCTAGCGTTGGTAATCAAAAATCATCAACGACAACGAGGCGGAATGGGCGGAAGAGGTTAAAAAACTTCAAAAACAAAAACAAAAGATAGCATTTTTGTTTTTGCAGTTTCCAGCGCTGCCAACTGTGATAAACCTCTGAGTAAATATGGTGTCGTTATTTACTCTCATATTATTTATCGTTTACATGTTTATATACGGCAACGCCATTTTTACAGAGAGAATGAACATAATCATTACATTTATATGCAACATAATAGCACACTATGCCACTACAGGAGATATTTATAAAAACTAATGACATAAAAATCAAGCAAGAATATGGTGTCGTCTTTACTGAGATAAATACGTTCATCCGGTAGAAAACCAAACTTTTAAGGAAATTTTAAATAGCTTTAGATTAGAAATAAAAATGCAAGGTCTATAGAGGAAAAAGCAAAACTTCTCGCTAAGGTCAGCTGAATAGGTCTTTTTTTGTTCCGGATATGAAGCGTCAAAACAAAAACAGAAGTCGAGTCGTTACGTTATGGTTATAATATTTACCATTGCACAGCTGATCGAAAAAGAGAATGAAGCAGTCTTGCCACGGGTACGATATTTATCACAACGACACCATAATCCTCTATTTTACGTTTGGATTATTAGTTATAGTACTGGACAGGCTTATTGGTGGGTGGGGTGATCAGCTTTTCCATGTAAAATAAGAGTTTTTAAATGGAACAGCTGACTGGGGCAACCGCCAATAAGCATGTCCAGGACGTTAGTAACAAACCATTAGGCAATGGCCAAATTAACGATTATCAATCAAAGTTAATCTAAAACCATAAATTCTACCCTAGTTTGCTTTGAAATTCCTTATTAGCGAATTTTCCTATAGGGAATACGCTATTACGGTAGTAGTCACGGTAAGACCTAAGCCCGGGACCATGATACTTTTTCGTTTTGAGGTCCCTAGAAGCCAAAAACACCGTTCGTTCAAATTGATATATATGTATATATACAGGGTGTCTATAAAAATCCTTTACAACTTTACCACCCTCCCATCCTCTTTCCATGTAACACACAAGTTTTCTAAAAACACCACATGAAAGAGTGGCTCAAAAAGTTTTAATCAGTAGCAGTTTTATCATCTGATCGGTTTATATTGTTGCTTGGTAAACAATAACAAATAATTTGTGAGTCCGATAAAAATCGCAATGGTTGTTTGTATTAAAGCGCAGTGTGTAGAGTGGTTTATTGAAACCAAGCTCTAATTGTTGGTCTTGAAGGAGGATTCCTATTGTATCTTGTCCGAAATCTCCGTTGAACAACATCAGACTTGGTTTCAATAAACCACTCCACACACTGTGCTTTAATACAAATATCCATTGCGATTCTTATGGGACTAAAAAATTATTTGTTATTGTTTACCAAGCAACAATATAAGCCAACCAGCTGATAAAACTGCTACTGATTAAAACTTTTTGAGCCACTCTTTCATGTGGTGTTCTTAGAAAACTTGTAGAAAAGTTACATTATGTTACGTTATGTTAGAAAAGTTACATGGAAAGAGGATCGGAAAATGTTAAAGTTTTAAAGGTTTTTTATAGACACCCTGTATATGTGTGTCCGTGAACACGATAACTTTTGAACGGAACCTCCGATTTTGATGAAATTTGGTACAGGGGTGTAAGCCAGCCTCTACTAGGTTGAGTTCGCGAACCAGAATGATCGGACCATGGGAACGGGGTTTTATGGGGTTTCAAAAGGGTTAAAAATGGGTTTTTGGCTCTTTTTACTTTTATTTAGAAAATTCAACAATTTTAACTTAAACCATTTAAAAGAGCTTAAAAAAATAAACAATTTAGTATCTTGAATTTTTTACCTAGCTTAAATGGTTATGAAGAAAATTCAAAAAGTATGTTTTCCATGTTATTCTTATGGGAAATCAACAAAACCTTCTATCTTGCTTATTTATTGACATATCTTGATCAAATTTGGTATGTACATTCATTATGAAGCGTTTAACTTATATTTGCTTAGAAAACCCATATGGCGGCAAACCTACGTACTCAACCCTATAGGGTTTATGGGGAAAATAAAAATAACACCATAGCCTTATAAAATTTGGTACGTACAATCACTAGGTAGGGTTTAACTTATATTTACCAACAAAACCCATATGGCGGCAAGCCTACATACTCTCATCCACATGGATTTTATGGGGAAATAGAAAATATAGTCTACCAAAATTCCATTGGAAATTCGCTGAGTACGCAGGTCTGCTGCGACGGGGGTATTTTAGTAATAGTTGAGACAAAAAATCTCCAACGCAAACGAGAACAATTGGTGTTTCATGCAGAGTTGGCAATACTTGCAGGTAACAAAGAGTAAAATGTTGGTTTCTTAACACTTTTTTAACCATCAAAAACTCTGTGACGACATTTACGGATGTCGCAGAAACTGACAACAGTGCTCTTATGGGATGTAGCTCACCTGGCACTACAGCCATCTTGATAAAAATAGATTTTTCCACACTTATCTCTGAACATTCAGAAAGCTGTTTGGGTATTTTCTTGACAAACATACCATTATCAACTTGTTCATCTCGGCCATGTATTTCTTATTATCATGCAACAATGTTTGAGATGCCAGTCAATTTTGTTTCGAACAATAATGAATCCAAAAGTCAAAAAAGGACAAGGTCTGTAAAGGAAGAAGCATACTGCTGGTTGCACGAGACGTGAGACAGTCCGCGCATGGGGGAGGGGAACATGAGGGCTGGGAGGGGTATGGAGTAGGAGTGGGAGGGGCAGCCAACTGTGTACTAGCCTGGCTGCACACATTCGCCAAATTGTCCTAGCTTTGATTTCCGTAACATATAACCATTAAACATGCTAGAAAAACCACAAAGTAATAATACAATACAGCTGAACCATAATTAAGAATAACGATAAACAGTTATTGATATTCAGTTGATTCAAATTCAATGTTTCACTGACTATTATTGAGTCAATGTTTTTAGGATGCATGTAGTGACTGGCACATGACAACAGCTAACAGCTGACTGTAACTTCATCCCAGGTCAGCCGAATAGTTTTTTTTTGTGTTCCGAATATGAAGCGTCTAAACTAAAAGGAAGTCAAGTTACGTTATAATATTTACCATTACCCAGCTGATTGAAAAAGAGAATGAAGCAGTCTTTCCATGGGTTTGATATTTATCTAAACGACACCATATTACTCTATTTTAAATTTGGATTATTAGTTGATAACAAACCATTAGGTAATGACCAAATTACAAATTATCAATCAAGGTAAATCTAAAACCATAAATTCTACCCTATTTTGTTTGAAATTCCTTATTTTAGTAATTGTTGAGACAAAAAATTCCCAACGCAAACGAGAACGATTGTTGTTTGCTGTTGCGTTGGCAACACTTGCCGGTAGGCGACATCCATGGATGTCGCAGAAAGTGACAGTGACACCATTGCTCTTATGGGATGCGGCTCACCTGGCCCTGGCCTACAGTCACCTTGAAAAAAGGATTGGTTTGAATTTTGACGTTGTGTGGTCTGTAAGTACATGTATGTAGTTTTGTTCGGGTTAAGAGAGAGATTCTGAACAAAATCTCTCTCTTAACCCGAACAAAACTATACATACATGTACTTACAGACCACACAACGTCAAAATTCAAACCAATACTTTTTCCCTCAACTTTCAATAGACGATAAGCAGTTGACTAACATTGACTGTGTAAAATTTTTGGGAGTCATGCTGCACAGCGATCTGAAATGGGCTGATCATGTAGAACAATTAAAATTCCGTTTATCCTCCAGCCTTTTTGTACTTAAAAACATCACAGTTTTTGGTAACAGGCAATTGTCTAAATTAGTGTACTTCGGGCTTTTCGAAGCACACTTGAGGTATTCAATCATCTTATGGGGTTCATCATCAAAAAATCATCTTCAATGTATTTTTATACTCCAAAAGAGGGCAATTAGGTATATGACGGGGCTTAGGCCAAGGCATCATTGCTCAGATGCATTCAAACATTTGAACTTGTTAACTGTACCTTCACTTTTTATTTTTGAAGCAATAAAAAATACAAGAATTACAAATCAAACTAGTTACTCAGTAACACATAACTACAACACCAGATTTAGAAACAATAGACCCTCAGTTCAACACAATCTCATAATCTTTGAACAGAAATCAAGCCATCAGCTTTTCAATAAACTCCTTCAAACTCTGAGAGGGATCCAGAACACAAAAAAATTTTGAGTCTCGTTGAACAAACTCCTAGTCCGGGAATGTTTCTATTCCCTGGACGATTTTCTACAAAAAAATTGGTAGGGTCATCTCTTCTTCTTTTTTGACGATTGTCCCCATGGATGAATGTTTAAATTCCTCCCCTCCCCTCCTTTGCGGTAATTTCCTAGGAGAATATTCAACTTTGATAACTGGTCCTATGCCGTCTTCTGCGGTCTACGGACGACGAGGGATAAGTAAGTAAGTATTTGAATTTAGAGACTGTTCTCAGCAAAATCTGTTGGAGTTGAAAACCAGGTTAGATTGAAGAAAATGGGAAGATGTTTATTGTGTAAAAATATATTATGTATGACCTCTTTCAAACCTCTGACAATAACTGATATTAGACAAATATTAAAAATATTTGTCAAATATTTGTGTTAAATAAATAAAATATATATAATATAAATATAAGAAAGTCGGGTTTTATATAAACGACTGGTACTAAGTGTAAAAATATTTCATACGGAGAATGGAGAAATGAAAAAAAAGTAAAAGCCCATATGAATAAATAATAGTAGTTTTCATCACTAGGAGCAAAAGTGGGTCTTTTTGGTGCGCAATCGTGTTTTAAAAACGAGGCGCAGCCGAGTTTTTAAAAACGATTAAGCATCAAAAAGACACTTTTGCTCCGAGTGATGAACAACGTTTTTTATCGTAATGCAAAATTAGACTTTTGATCGTTAAAAATATTAACTATTAAGTTTTCGAGGTTATATTTACAAAGTAAGTAATATGCAGTGTTTACATTTCTGTTATTTACAAATAATGTTCTTTATAACGTTTGAATGTTAAAATTCTGCTCCTCAACATTAATAAATGAATAATAATATACATAGCAAACAGCTGACTTTTCAGTACTAGGACCTAAAAAATTCTCCAGATGATTTTTCAGTCCTAGGACAATAAAGAATCGGTTTTGGTACAGTTGAGAGAACAAAAAACAGGCTGATTTCATGCAGAATGATAAAAATAAATTTATTTGTGAAAAATTTGGAAAAAGAAGTAAATTATCCAAAATAATGTTAAATAGACCTTATTATATGCGTTTCAAAGGTTTCCTCTAATAATAATACGCGGGTACTTTTTCCAAATCAGTTGGTTTTAGTCAGAACCAGGTTACGGTATTGAAAGAAATTACTGTACACTAAATTTTTCAACCGAGCTATTTCGAGAATTTTTAGTTGTTTCGGAAGTGAAAAATAGCATTGCGTCTTTGTATTTACACTCAGGAAAGCATTAATATTTAACACTTTATTCTGGATTTCTATTTTTATCTATGTTGCCTTTAGGTTACCATGTGTTGACAGTCCAAGTCACCACAAACATAATGGATCTCAAGTGTAACATTATGCAAACTCACAGATAATTATTTTCACAAATGAAAACTAAACTTTTGATGTAAACACAATATAAAATTATTATTCCTTTTTTATTTTTATTATTTACACCACAATCACAACATAAAAGTACCAACCAAGTAAAACAAAAAGTTTGGACAACCCCTACAACCCCTGAGTACTGTTGTAAAAGACAAGACCGATCACTGGCCTATTTGAGACCACAAAAGAAATTGGAGCAAGTTTGATAACTGCAAGGGATACACCAATGTCAAATGTTCTATAAAAACCCAACTTGACTCCTTTGAAACCCCATAACCCGATCATGCTGGCAGGCCCGGACTGGCTCATCGAAAAGGGCGGTGGACAACCGTCGTTAAGGGCGCCACTATAGGCCTATATACAGGGTGTCTTTAAAATCCGTCACCAATCTTCATAATATGGCTGATTGGGTCAAAATAAGCAAATAAGTTCATTTGAAGGTATGTCCTAATATGCATATTTACACTCCCTCAGGGGCAGTGGGCTTTCCACTGTACGGGTGTTTCTTGGCGACCCCGGGGTACCTGAGCCAAGCTGTGAGACCCTCCTCACAGTTCTTCCCGAGCTAAGGCCATTCTTCTCATCTTTCAGGTATTAGCTCACCGTCTTTATTCTTTCCTGAGCTAACCTTGCTCACCTTCTTTTTTTTTTCGACCCCGAATCAAGGGTGTCTTTCCACCTTCTTTCGACCGGCGCATGCTGGGGGGTCCTGGGAGTGTCCCTGTTGTGTTGCAGGGACTGATGTGTGCCTCGCACTGCCGATGGTCTCCTCCAGTGTGTCGTCAGAAGCCAGCCGCTTCGGACCTTAGTCAGGGAGTGCGGCATGGATGCAGGGATCGGACTCTGCATTGCCACGGTGCGACCCCCAGCACGTCCGGCACCTTGTGTGTATCGGTGCTGGGCAAACGGAGGTTCGGGCCCCAGAGTCCTGGGGTAGGGGTGTCTAATTTCCTACGGGGGGTAGACCTCCGAGGGTGTACCCGCTCTCGGCCGATGAAGGGCCGCCCCTTGCCGCACGATGCGCTGGTGACATGAAAGCATGGATTTTATCAACCGAAACACGAAGAACGTAAAGGAGAATGAGCAAGCCGCTTTTAGGCGAAGCTCTATTGTGCAGAGGTCTCCGACCTCGAAGACTGGGACGCCGACAGGGGGAATTAAAACCTCCCCCCCACCGGCACCGTTCAAGACGGTAAGTGACGCCGGATCGTCGTCCGAGCCTGAAAAGGAGAAAGTGGATGTCAATCTAGCGATGAAGGTGACCGAGGCAGAAACCTCAAAACCCAGGCTCGATGGAATACCTCCCAGGAAGAGCCCTCTTCGTGCGGCATTCGAGCTGCAAATGCTTCGGCAGCAGCAGGACGACGCCCACGAGGAGGAAGACTCATGTCTGAAGAAGATGAAAGCTCTTTTGAAGGAGATGGCCAAGGCCCTCTTAATTCAAAAGAACGTAAACAAGGCCATAAAAGAGGGGATTCCGAAACTCGAAGATTCTCTAGACGAAATCGAGGAATGCCGGAAAATCAGGCTTAAGGCAGTGAAACAGGAGCGCGATGTCACGAACCGAGTCATCTCTGCTTCGCCTCAAGCTCATCTGGCTGAGTCCCAGACTCAAGCCAGAAAGCGAAAGAAGAGGCAGAGCGGTTCATCATCGGGAAGCCCTGAGCTCGGGGAGTTGGACTTGGCGCCGAGGCCGGTTTTTGTCACTGCATCATCGCAGACATCTCCTGTCCCGGCTGCTCATTCCATCCCGGGCGCTGTCGTTGTTCCAGCGGCTACTCCTGCAGAGGTTCCTGCTCCGGCGGCTAATCCTGCCTTGGCAGAAAACTCTGCCTCGACACCTTTGGGGGGCTGGAAGACGCGCCTGTCTAAGAAAGAAAGGAGGAGGCAGAAGCAAGCGGAGGCAGCTTCGAAAAGTGCGTCGAGGGTGGAGCGGACGCAAGTCTCAAACCCGGTTGGGGAGGCCTCTGGCAAGTCTGTCAGAAAGCCTAAACAACCCAGGCCTAAGAAGCCCAGGAAGGAGGCAATCTTGATTAAGCCCTTAGGGGGGCGATCTTTTGCCGATGTTCTGGGTCAGATTAGATCGCAGGCCAAACCGGAGGAGACCGACACCGTTATCAAGTCTATTCGGCGAACCCAGAACGGGGATGTCCTCCTCGAACTGGGGAAGTCGAGTGACAAGATCGGTTTTGCCGCTTCCCTCAAGACTGCACTTGGGGACAAAGGCTCCATCAAGGCCCTAGAACCGAAGTGTTCGGTCGAGATTCGGGACCTTGATGCCCTCTCCACCGAAGACGAGGTGACCCGTGCGATCCAGGTGGCACTCCCGGAGATACCGGCTGATGGAGTGAGGGTATGGCTGACAAAGCCTAACCGAAGTCAACTCCGGATGGCTGTTGCTGAGATGGGCGAAAAGCACGCCAATAAGCTGCTTAGCCTTCAGCACCTCAGAGTCGGTTGGGTCAGTTGCAGGCTCAAACGGAGGGTGGTAGTTTCGAGATGCTTTCGTTGCCTCGGTTTCGGCCACTCCTCCCGAAACTGTAAAGGGCCCGACAGGAGTGCCAACTGCTTCCAGTGTGGAAGCCAGGGCCACAAACGCAAGGAATGTTCCTCGAGCCCCTCCTGCTTTCTCTGCAAGGATTCAGGCTCCAGTGCCCTCGGTCACTTACCCGGGTCTGGTCAGTGCGGTGCCTTCAGAACCGCACTTGAACAGGCAAAAGGCAGCGGCCGGTAATTCGCATCCTCCAGGCCAATCTTCATAGATCCTGGGGAGCTGATAACCTTCTAGATCAGCTCGCCCGAGAACTTGGTGCTGACGCGCTCCTTATCAGCGAACAGTATCGGGACAGAGATCCAAACACTTGGATCTCCGACAGCCTCGGTACTGCTGCACTTTGGGCGCGTAATACGCGGGATGTCTTGGTGCGGAGTCATGGTCGCGGCCGAGGATTTGCCTGGGTTAGGTGTAGGGACGTGACAATCTTCAGTTGCTACCTCACCCCCAACGAGGCCGTCCAGGACTTCCGCGACAAGATAGATAGCCTAGAGGAGTGCGTTCTTTGCACCACCGGGCATGTCGTCGTTGGTGGCGATTTCAACGCCAGGGCCGTCGAGTGGGGAATGCCCTCTACCAGTTCCCGGGGGAAATACATCCTGGATTTCATCGCCAGGGCCGGTCTTGTCGTCCTCAACCAGGGCGACACACCTACTTTTCGGCGCCCCGGGCAGAGAGGCACGATCCCTGACGTCACCTTTGCGTCTGAGTCGCTCCTTCCGAGGATCTCTGGCTGGAGGGTTGTGGAGGACTACACGGGTAGCGACCACCAATACATCGTGTTTGATCTGCATGATCAGGAAAATCGTCGAGTTTCCGCATCTCGGGAAGGGTCACGCCGGTGGAACACCAACAAACTGGACGTGGTTAAGTTCACCGAAGTCATCTCTCGGGGAGCGCAGGGGAATCCTGGTGAGGCTGGGGCCGAGGCACTAGTAACATCCACGATGGAACTGATCGTCTCGGCCTGCGACCAGTCTATGCCGCGAAGGAAACCCCGACGCGACAAACAACCCGTTTACTGGTGGACTGAAGAGATTGCGGAACTCAGAAGAACATGTTTAAGAACTAGACGAGCCGCCACTAGAGCGAGAATTCCCGCAGAAAGAGTTCGTAAGTCGGAGGCCTATAAAGCTGCGAGAAAATCTCTCCGCCAGGCGATCAACAGGAGCAAGGCGAATAGCTGGAGGAGACTTCGTGACGACGTTGACTCCGACCCGTGGGGCCTGGGTTACAAACTTGTAACGCAGAAACTTGGCGCCCGCTCTCCACCTTCCATCATGGAGGGCGCCACCATGGGGAGGATCGTCGCTGCGTTGTTTCCTGAACATCCTCAGCGACCGCCGGTTGACTTCAGACGGGTAGAGGACGTTCCACTCTTCACTTTCGAGGAGCTGGAAACCTCCGTTCTCTCCCTGAAGAGCAACAAGGCTCCTGGCCCGGACGGGATTCCCAGTGAGGCTTTAAAGAAAGTATTTTCAATCAACGCTGACTTGTTGTTGAGAATGTACAATGCCTGTTTGGTAGAAGGGGTGTTTCCCGCTCCCTGGAAAACAGCCAGGCTTGTACTGATCAGCAAGGGCAAAGGTGATCCCGAGCTGCCGTCGTCCCACAGGCCTCTCTGCATGTTGGACACGGCTGGGAAGCTGTTCGAGAAGCTGATCCGTTCCCGCCTGACTTCTGCCGTGGAAGCTGCCGGGGACTTATGCCCCCGTCAGTACGGCTTCAGAAAGGGACGGTCAACGATCGACGCTATCACCGAAGTTCAGAGAGCTGTGGAGAGAGCCGAGAGCCACAACCATTTCTCCCGCCGAGTAGTGCTTCTTGTTACGCTTGATGTCAAGAATGCCTTCAACTCGGCAAGGTGGGTCGATATGTTGGATGCGCTTCGCAACACCTTTCGTATTCCTGCATATCTGTTGCGGCTCATCGAGGATTATCTACGCTCTCGAAGCCTGATTTATGACACGAGGGACGGAACGCGGACGATGGAAGTCACTTCTGGTGCCGCACAAGGTTCAATACTCGGCCCGGATCTCTGGAACGTTGCCTATGACAGCCTCCTGAGGTCCGAGATGCCTGAGGAAACCACTTTGGTTGGGTACGCCGATGACGTTGCAGCTCTCATTGCTGCACGCAACGTTGAGCTGGCCCAACTGAAGTTGAACCGAGTTATGCGGGTGGTCAACAACTGGATGTCCGATCACGGTCTCTCGCTTGCTCTCAGTAAGACGGAGATTGTGATCCTCACGAAGAAGAGGATCGACACCGTCGTCCCACTCCGAGTGGGAAGGGAGGTGGTCACATCAACTCGTGCCGCCAAATACCTCGGGGTTATGGTGGACACCAAGTTAAGCTGGAGGGATCAGATCTTTCGTACGGCGGACAAGGCCGCTAAGGTAGTCACTTACCTTAGTAGGCTGATGGCCAATGTCGGGGGTCCCCGATCCAGCAGAAGACGTCTGTTGATGTCCGCGGTCCAGTCCGTGCTCCTTTACGGGGCAGAGGTGTGGGCAGGCGCTCTAGATAAGGAGTGCTACAGGTTGCGACTCGCCCGGGTTCAGCGTCAAGCTGCGCTCCGGGTGTGTTCCGCCTACCGGACAGTGTCCGAGCCTGCCGTCCTGGTGGTCGCCGGAGTCATCCCGGTCAAGCTCTTGGCAGGGGAGAGGAAAGCGATTTACCAGAGACAAGGCGAGATCGGCAAGGACACGGCAAGAACCGAAGAGCGCTCCCGAACCTTCCAGCAGTGGCAACACAGCTGGGAGCACGACACCCGAGGACGATGGACTGCGCGACTCATCGAGCAGGTCCAACCATGGGTGGAAAGGCGGCATGGCGAGGTGGACTACTACCTCACGCAGTTCCTGACAGGTCACGGCTACTTCAAGTCGTACCTGAACCGGATGGGCAAGACCGGTTCACCGGATTGCATCTACTGCCCGGGCGTTCCCGATGACGCGGAACACACCTTCTTCCGCTGTTCGCGTTGGGAAAGGCCCCGCCTGGAGGCCACAAGAAAACTCGGTGTTTTTTCGGTGGACACGGTCTGCCAAAAGATTATGGAGGATGAGGGCAACTGGGATTGTTTGTCACAGTTCGTCCGGGGTATCCTCCTGGAAAAGAAAACCGATTTGGACCACGAAGTGGCCCAGATACCTTGACCGAACAGCTGGATAAGGAGCGAGCCCCATGGGCGTAAGCCAAATTTAGGCCTAGCCTGACGTAATGTGATAAACAATTCCAGGTTAGAATCCTAAAGAGTAGAGGAGGTTTTTTAGTGGGTAAACCCGTTTTTTAGGGGAGTCCCACACTACAGGCTGGCCACCTGTGTGCGTAATGCATTTTCCCTGCCTCTCCCTCAAAAAAAAAAAAAAAAAAAAAAAAAAATATGCATATTTACACAGATATCCGCCATTTTGTGTTTTCCACTTAATAATGTTTTATCCGTGATGGATTAATCTAGGAACTTCAGATTTGGCATGGACCTTTATAATGCTAATATCCATTTCTACAATAAAATTTTTTTTTTACAATGCATATTTTCAAAATGGGGTCCATTTTAATATTTTAAGCTCATAATATCTTAAAACCGGTGAATTTTATCAAAATTTTACAAGACACAAAGAAGTTGACAAATTTAATATATCTAACCAATGATATTTAGTTTGTAAGGATTAAACAACAAATAATGGAGTTATTGTGTTTTTCCAGCAGAGAAACGATGATTTTGCATGATAATTGATGCAAGTTGAGGTTGTTCTAATAGAAAAATCACAATAACTCCTTTACTTGTTGTCAAATCCTTATAAACTTGGTATCATTGGTTATATAATTAAATTTGTCAACTTTTTTGTGTCTTGTAAAATTTTGATACAATTCACCGGTTTTAAGAGATTTGTGTTTAAAAATTGAAAATGGCCACCATTTTGAAAATATGCATAAATAAAAATTATTAAGTGGAAAAACAAAATGGCGGATATCTGGGTATGCACGCATATTAGGACATACCCTCATATGAAATTGTTTGCTTATTTTGACCCAATTAGCTATATAATCAAGTTTTGTGACGGATTTTAAATACACCATGTATAAACCTTGCCACTCAATTTGTTGTGAGTTTCACGGCACTTTAATTTTGGTGGGATCCTTGTTAAAATTAAAGTTAAGGAAAGACTATGTTTGGAGCAAAATGTACCATAAGAAAAGCTTAGTTAAGCCACGGACAACTATAGGATATATATTGATAGGTGTTGCAGAGACAATCAAATTATTTGCTTCCCAAAACTCTGTGTTAATAAGTTCTAATGATGACAAAACAAAGTCTTTTGAGGAATAATAATGATAAAAAATTAATTAAAATTAACAAAACTATATAATTAATTTTTTTATTATTATAAGCTTGAGACATTTTATATTGTAGGCTAAGTTATTTATAAGAAAAAACACTTTAAAATGCCGATTACCATGATAGAATTACATACTTTAAAAGTTGCATTTGTTTTTCCTCATTAAAACTCATGCTTGCATCAAATTTTCATTTTTTATTTTTGGCCTTAAACTTTTTTTAGCTGATAACTATGACCTACAATTTTTAATTTTTAGTTTTGACAACTACTTTAAAGGCTATTAAGTTCAGCAGTAATGAAATCTACATATTTTGGTACAATTCTCAAAAAAACCTATTTCGTCTATAAATTAGAAATTTCACGGTAGTGTCTGAAATTAATTCATCTTTAAACAATAACATAAATTTAACAACAAACTAAATTAAAATTAAATTAATTCACTAGAAAATTACTTTTAATCTCCTTAGATTTGTATAGAATTGGTTCTGAAATGCAAATTTCTGCAAAAATGACCAATTATCCCCGGAGAATTGAACAACGGATATTGTAAAACGCGTGCGCGGCGTCAAGGGTCACCCGCGTTTTAACCAATACAAAGCATGAAAAATACAACATCAGCGGCGCGTACTGTCGTTTGGGGAACTACCTGCTCCCATCGTCAGAGGGTGCCCACCCACTTCGTCACCCCCCCATTTCGTCACCTATCATAAAAATCACTGAGCCGTACTAATGAGGGTCGGCCGCCGTCCCGTCCCCCCGGGGCCTGCTACCTGAACTGATCGGTGTGAAGTATAGGATCCCGTTCCCAATCACAAGAGGGAACGGTGTTCACCGTTCATGACTCGTTCACCTCCGTGCAGAGAAGAGTGTCCAAGCAGATTAATACTATAGTACTGTATAAACATTCCATTATCCTGTATATCATAAAAGAGTGCACATTATGGTCTAGAGAGGAAACTACTGTAGAGGGAGCATGGTCATTTTCGTTTACGAAGAATTTTGCATAGCTTCTAGATATTAGGAATAATATAGGTTAGAACTCATCGATTGGTTTACTGCTACAGGTGAAAACAAAAGCAGAAAACTTTAACTGATGTATGATAATTAACAGATAACAAACGAAAACAACACATTATGTTTGCAGATGTTTTGAATAGTCGAATAAATGATCTGAAATGAAAAAGGGTGCACAGTTTTCAACACTATCACATTTCGTTGTGTTTATCTGTCACTGTATTATAGTAATGCATATAAGTAAGTATAGTAATCTATTAAATACAGGGTTAGGCAAGTCTGGATACCCCCAGTTAACTTTTTAACGCGTTGCAGTAGGAAAACCAAACTCGGCACATGTTTACAACATCAAAAACTGCACTTTTTCATCAACTACACAACTTTGCCCCTGCCCCCAAAATGGGGTATTTTGGGGGCAGCCCCAAATTTTCAAATGTAAACCCCTATCGAGTGACCCCTCATTTTAAACGGTTTATCAAGAGAAATTAAATGGCGCAAACCGGAGGTCGATATCTCACCCCTAACCAAAATGGCAGCCATTTCAAAATTTGACATGGGCAAGCAAGTATAAGTATGGACACCCCCAATTAATTTTTTAACACGTTGCAGTAGGAAAACCAAACTCGGCACATGTTTACAACATCAATAACTGCACTTTTTCATCAACTACACAACTTTGCCCCTGCCCCCAAAATGGGGTATTTTGGGGGCAGCCCTAAATTTTCAAATGTAAACCCCTATTGAGTGACCCCTCATTTTAAACGGTTTATCAAGAGAAATTGAATGGCACAAACCGGATGTCGATATCTCATCTCTAACCAAAATGGCAGCCATTTTAAAATTCGAGAAAGGTAAATTGACTTTACATTAAATCAGAAAATAGCTTTTTTAGAATCGAGAATATCTGGAATTATTTTAGAATTGAACCTACTAGTTCATTTCTGCTATTAGGTTCAATTCTAAAATAATTCAAGAAATTATAAATTCCAAAAAGCTATTTTCCGATTTAATTTTAACAAATGTAAATTTACCCTTCTCGAATTTTAAAATGGCTGCCATTTTGGTTAGAGATGAGATATCGACATCCGATTTGTGCCATTCAATTTCTCTTGATAAACCGTTTAAAATGAGGGGTCATTCGATAGGGGTTTACATTTGAAAATTTGGGGCTGCCCCCAAAATACCCCATTTTGGGGGCAGGGGCAAAGTTGTGTAGTTGATGAAAAAGTGCAGTTTTTGATGTTGTAAACATGTGCCGAGTTTGGTTTTCCTACTGCAACGTGTTAAAAAATTAATTGGGGGTGTCCATACTTATACTTGCTTGCCCATGTCAAATTTTGAAATGGCTGCCATTTTGGTTAGGGGTGAGATATCGACCTCCGGTTTGCGCCATTTAATTTCTCTTGATAAACCGTTAAAAATGAGGGGTCACTCGATAGGGGTTTACATTTGAAAATTTGGGGCTGCCCCCAAAATAGCCCATTTTGGGGGCAGGGGCAAAATTGTGTAGTTGATGAAAAAGTGCCGTTTTTGATTTTGTAAACATGTGCCGAGTTTGGTTTTCCTACTGCAACGCGTTAAAAAGTTAACTGGGGGTATCCAGACTTTTGCCTAACCCTGTATTATTAATATTATTAGCCCTATTAACAGAATTTCTTGCTTGTCCAGTTCGAATAGGCTATAGATGATACAATTTACTGTTTTATAAACTTAAGTCTTCAGAACTTCAGGTCCATTTACACAAGAGGTTGATTGATACGCAAAAGTTGACAAATCTTACCAGTATATATGGTTATATGTCTTAAGAGAATTATTACAAGTGCTTAAAAGTTTGATTATTTCATATATTTATAAGCAGCAAAAATACTTTCCGTTCCGAAAACTACTTCATGATATACAGGGTGTCTTTAAAGTCCATCACCAAACTTCATAATATGACTAATTGGGTCAAAATATTAAAAAAGTTCCTATGAAGGTATGTCCTAAAATGCATATTTACCCAGATATCCGCCATTTTGTTTTTTCCACTTAATAATTTTTATTTCGGTTAAGGATTGATCTAGGAACTTCATATTTGGCATGGATCTTTGTAATACTAATGTCCATTTCCACAATAAAAATGATTTTTTTCCTATGCATATTTTCAAAATGGCGACCATTTTAAATTTTTAAACTCAAATATTTTAAAAACAGTAAATTTTATAAAAATATTACAAGAGACAAAGAAGTTGCCAAATTAAATTATCTAAACAACAAAACCAAGTTTGTAACGATCCGCCAACAAATAACGGAGTTATTGAGATTTTTCTCTTATAAAATAACAAATTAATTGGCATTAATCATAGTGCAAAATCAGTGTTTTTTGCATAAAAACAATAACTCCGTTATTTATTGTCGGTTCCTTACAAACTTGGTATCACTGTTTAGATAATGTAATTTATGTTATAATTTATTTTATTTACATTATTTCCTTGATCTCCAATTACCTAAGTTACTATTACTTTACTAACATTTATGGATAATGAAATGTTTATACAGTACTATAGTATTAATCTGCTTGGACACTCTTCTCTGCACGGAGGTGAACGAGTAATGAAGGGTGAACACCGTTCCCTTTTGTGATTGGGAACGTTATCCTATACTTCACACCGATCAGTTCAGGTAGCAGGCCCCGAGGGGGACGGGACGGCGGCTGACCCTCATTAGTACGGCTCAGTGATTTTTATGATAGGTGACGAAATGGGGGGTGACGAAGTGGGTGCACACGTGTCAGAGTAAGCTCGCGGCTGCACAATCTTTTAAAATTCCTTGGTGTTCAAAATAATGTTGATACCATAAATAAAATAAAAATCCAATACATCAAGTTTTGTAACCTTTACTTTTGTTAACAAGTCTAAGAGAGGGTAAAAGTTATAAAACAAACAACTAAATACAGTAGGCTGAATTTCTTTATAGTGCTAGATTGTAGGCCTAGTTGCATCAGTCTAATAAATTTAGGCTATATAGTTATAAAAAAATATAGTAGTTTACATAGCATGCGATTTTACAATTAAAACTACTTTGCCTTTTTTTTTTTTTTTTGTAAAACCAGTAAGTTTAATAAAACAAGCTCTACCACCACCTGTAAACATTGCTTCACACTGGTTTACTGGTGGGAAACAGTGATAACCAATGACTGGAACTATCGGAGGGGGCCCAAAAATAAGTTTGCAGGTTGGTCTGAAATATCAGTTACGCCACTGCTACTCAACTAATTATTCTGAATAGGTAGTTAGGTAGGAGGCGGTTTGAAACATTTACTGCACCGTATTTATTATTTATATATGCATTTTAATATTCTTACCCCTAAGAAAATGAATATATTTGGTGTAAATATTTTTGTTACAAGGTCGGGCGTCGGGCGCCTTCGGCGGCCTACCGCAAGGGCGCTGAGGGCGCCCGAGGAGGAGGTAGCACCGGGACACGTCCCGGTGTCCCGGTGGGCCAGTCCGGGCCTGCATGCTGGTTTGTGAACTCATGAAAATAGACCTGGTCTCACACCTCCATACCAAATTTCATCAAAATCGAAGGTACACCTAAAAAGTTATTGCATTATGATGGAAGTTCACAAAGGGAAGAAAAAACAAACTTTTTACAAATACTTAACCCAGCTATAATCAATACAAAAGATTGTTGTACAATGTTATCTTTGAAGTAGTATATCACAAAAGATAACTAAGCTGATAGTATACATTGAATAATTTTAGCACCATTTCACAATCAAAATATCTTATGACAATTATTATGCTATTTTTTTATGTGTGAGGTTTTAGCTAAACATTTTTATTACAAACAGCTTCACACAACTATACATTAATGGGTACAAAAACTCTTGAGAGTGACCACAAATGTTAACCCTCTAAACAATAATTATCATGACACATCGTGAGTAATTAGTTTTTAATTCAACCCTTAAAGATCAGGGTAGATAATAGCACTAATTATTGGGTAATTCTTTCTAATAGTCATTGCAAGCTTTTTTATGCCTTAAACAAGATAAAAAAACATATTTTTTTAAAGCTGAACAATAACATACAATGTTCAAGGGCGACGATGAAAGTCTGCACCTAAACCTGTCTATCGGCAAAAATCATCAAAGCGTTATTAATGCCACAATGAAAGTCCTGCGTCAATGGTAAGTCGGGTGCACTATTCTCCAGTTTAAAAATCACACGCGGGCACTCATTCCTCAAGACAGGTTAAAATAAAGATAACATACTGAAACAGTAATTTGTAATAAACAACCGCTTAGTGTCCGGTAATAAGAAACCAGACTTTCAAGAAATAAATAACCGGTAAGTTTTTTTAAGTAAAACAATATGTCTACTAATGTACCTAAATGTTTGTAAGCGGTGCGTTAGATGACGTAAAAAACTATAGCCCTAAGTTCATTACAGTTTTTGTCCTGCATCTGGAAATATGAGTTTTTAGGTAATTAAGGTATTTTATGAAAAGAAAGGAAAATACTATAGTACAAAAATAGTGTTTTAAGAGCTGTACTAAAGTTGTTTTTTTAATGTGCATTACATTACTACTAACTTGTTGTTTCAACATAAATTTTACCTGAAAGCTAATCCCAAGTCGGAACCAGGTTTTTTTTAATTTTCATCATAGGCATAATTCTTTGTGTAAACATGACTTCTATCATAGGGGGTACTGTTCAGGGAGAGAATAATGATAGTGGGATAAGTGCAAGAGGGGTGATAAAAGTGGAAGGAGGAACCGACATGACAGGTGTGGACTTTCATGGTGTCATGGCGGCCGCTCCCGGGACTGGTGCAGACTTTCATTGTTTTTTTTTTTTTTTTTATAGTGACTAAGAACTGGTGCGGACTTCCGTGGTCCCGTGTTCAAATTATTCCACCTAGTTAGCTGTTTACATTGAACAAATCACCTTGATATTTTACTGATAGATAATTGGCTAGGTAGCTAAGTGGTTACAGTGCTTGCCTTTACATCTAAAGGTTGCCGGATCGATCCTGAAAAAAGTTAGCAACTTTTTGAAGGATTCATTTTGGATTAGTTTCCATTTTCCATTGGGCTATCTAACAATAGGTTGAGGTTGGATGGTATCAAGATAAAAATCCTTCAATTAATTAATCCTTCAATTAACACATGGTTTCCAAACAATGAAAAGGTATAGGTATCGTCAAAGATATCTGCTCTTGACATATCACAGCTTTTTAGCTACTAGCCACTGTAAATATGCCGAAAATATTTCTATAAGAAAGTAGTAACGGGTTGACGGAGCCTTGCTCGTTGGTTTTAATTCCCTTTAGTTATGGTATCCTGGTAATCAGGCTACTAAGTTTACCCAAACAACCAACTTTATTCCTTTTCATAGATATCAGCGGCTTCAAAAAGAAAGCTTAAAAGTAATGCTCTTTTTTCGCATTTTGACAGCTGTTTAAAAATTGTTTGGCTTTTATTATTTGTTTACTTTTCGTAGTTATTTTGTTGACTTGATCGCAACACATAGGGGCAATGTTATAAATTACATTTTTTTTATAAAAATGTGAGGCTGTTCCTAAATTAATTTGTTGGGCCAAAACTCTCTTAAATGCAAAATTTATGCAAAATCTAAATGCTAGATTTGGAAATGGGTGGAAAACATGGTATATCACCACAGACACCAATGTATACAGAACCAAATGTTTTTCCCATGTTAAAAATTTGAATTTTGCTTACTAAAAGGTGCAATTTTGCTGGGTTCAGAATCTCTAGTGGTGGTGGTGTAGTAAAAACTGAGGAGCAGAGATCTTTGACGCAATAACTATAATGGTCTAGTATTTGTTCATTCTCATACAAAAATTTTGCTTAAAATGCTCTAAATCATAAATGAACAATTGTATGTAATAAAGTAAGTACCAGGTTAACCGAGCCTTGCTCTTTGGTTTTGATCAAATTTTAATATTTCCACCAACAACCAACTATACCTCTTCACAGTTAACAGCTGTTTCAAAAAGTCTGCTTAACATTAATGATCCTTTACTTTTGTTTACATTCAGTTGTTATTTCATTACCAAAATAGCAACCCATAAGACCAATGTTAAAAATTACAATTTTTAAACTAAAATTTAGATCAAGTTTGATTTTTCCTGGGATTGAGACTGTTTCTAAACTTATTTTTGGTCCGAAACACTCTTAAATGCAAAGTTTAACCCTCCAAGTGCTAAACGTCGCGATCGCGACGCATTTCGGCAACGCGTATAGCGCTATCGTCGCGATCGCGACGATTTTACAAGGGTTTACTACGATCGTCACAGATCCGTTGTTTATTGACGGATCGTCATATATTTGATATAGTATTGAAGAGAAAATATAATTCTATCTGAATACTTTTGGTTCAATACATATTTCAGTGGAAAATCAAAGTTGGCTAACTTGTTTGTCTGCAGCTGATTTTTTTTGGTCGTCTGAAGTACAGCTGCTACATCGCAAATTGTTAAGGTTATGTTATCTTTGTTTACTAAAACATTATAAACATTATATCACTGGAAAGGTAATAAAATTTGCAACATTTTGGCTATCTCAGATTTTTTTATTTGACTATCTAATTATGCCCTGAAATGGAAAAACCTGAAGACGAGGGTAACAAAAAAAAAACTACCCCTTGATATCTAGAATTTTGGAAAAAAATAAATGGTAAGTAAGATCTAATGAATCATATTTTCTAATAGTAGACATTTTTCTGAACAAATTGATATGCAATATGATATACTTTTCATATAATTAATAACTATTATGCACATTTGCTTAAATGCTTGCGGGAAACTAAAAAAATGGTCAGCACTTAAGGAGTAATATACGTAGCACTTGGAGGGTTAAGCAAAATATAACCGCTAGATTTCAAGATCGTGGAACATACATCCCTTCAGACATTGCTCGTATTACAGTATAGGATTAATTTTATATTACTACAACAGATTATACTGTCTGATAGGTAGTATAGAAGTGGTCGAGAGCTTGCCTCGTTATCTCAATTACTTACAGCAACCTTGAGCAAAACTCTCGTGAATTTGGTTTGAGGCCAAACCACTCATGATTGGTTATTGAGCCACTAATTTGTGAAGTTCAGATCAAATTCATATTGTAATTGAACCCAACTTGGAGAAAATTTCATGATTAAAACATACAAAATACCTAATCCTTAAACAAGGATTATTTATTATAATTGTTGACAAGCAAAATTTTGCCACAGACCAACTAGAATTATAACCTCATAATTTGAGTGTGTATAAAAATTAATTAAATTTAAGAAACAGTTTATTTTAAATGCCGCACTTCCACAATATATCTATACTTATTTAATAAGCTAAGGGGTTTTTTGTGTTGGGAACTCCTCCTACAATTTTCAAACGATTTTCAAGTTTGTCATTGGATAAGAATTTTTTGTAGTTGTTTCCACCAAAAATTGATGAGAATCGGACTTAAAGTCCGATTCTCATCAAGCGCTTCTTAAAGCGCTACCCACAAATTAAATATGAAATTTTCCCATTAGAATAACATTGTAATTGGTTTGAGAATGTTAACATCTGTTAACGTACAGCTGTAGTTTTTGGTGATCACTGATATTCACAATATTGGATTGGTCAGATTTAATTGATTTAAAACTAAATGTAACTTTTATATTGTATCACAATAAATAGCTCGATGTCGAGCAACTAGTATTTTATGAATCCAAGAATTGGGAAGCCCTAGTTTAATATGTAATATCATTCTATAACTAAGAAAATAAAACTTTTCATCATCCTGCACATAAAACAGCAGTTATGCATCCTCTTGTAACCGTCTGCAAGGACAGCTTTTGTTATCATCTTAAAATATTGTACAGTAAAAACATCAGTTTGTAGGGGTAATAGTCCAAAACAGCTTACAGACTATATTAAATGCAAAATTTTAATATTGCATTCACTTTATACCTTATCTGTTTGTTCAAAATGTTTAAATTAAGATGGAAATCAACCATTGAAAGATAACAGATAATTAAATTTGGAATAATCCACTTTAATTATTATTTATCTTTAAATTGTTTGCAGTATGACAAAAAGATTTATTCATCACTCGGAACTAAAGTGTTTTCCTGTGCTCAATCGCATTTCTGACGTAGAAAAAAACAACTTTTTCCAAGTGTTCAAAAATATAATTTTTGTAAACTGTTAATAAACTTGACAATAGCATACATTCGCTACAGAACATGTTAAATAATCTGTAAACAAAAACCAATGTTTTAAATGTTTTAAGAGGCTCAGTTTTTTACTGGTTGATATCAAGAAATCTATAATTAGAAGGAGGCAGGTGACATCAACAAAAACAATAACAAAATCAATGAGGTCAAAGGTGCAGCATTTAAAATATTCAAAGCAAACCAATCATGTGTCAAGAGAAACATCATGACGTTAAAGGTGCAGGACCTGGTTCAATTAGCTTCAATCACCTGTTGGTGTCACCTACCTCGGTTTGTTCTAGATACATTGGTTGATATCAACAGAAAATCTTTAAATTGCCTGAGTTAGGATTGCCATATTATATTTTTACTCTGTACATTTAGCAGCCATGAAAATACTTATATATGTGGGAAAGTTTAATAATAATAACAATTATTATCGTATGGCTTTTAGTGGAGGGAGATCAGCAGTTAACTGATAGTTCTCCTTGCCTGAAATGCCTGCACTTTTTTGTTATCTATGCAGGTGGACCAACGGCTTAACGTGACTTTCGAACCACGGGAGCGGCCTAACGATCTTTTTGTCTCTGAGCCGGGAATTGAACCCGGGCCCGCTGGGTGATAACCCACAGCTCTACCACTGAGCTACAGCCGCTGCCAGTTTAATTATGAAACCTGGTCTTTGATGAAAAGTTAGGCCACCAGAAACGGGCGAAAAAATCTTTCTGTGAAAGAGAACTACAATGTACCCAATTGACGATTGGTAGCGGTTTTGTTAAAAGTAAAATTAATCTTATCAGAAGTTTATCACCCAACCAATGGATTTCTTAACATAAAATAAATAAAAACACTCATGCAAAATTATATACATTACCACACCATTATTACATTGTAATTACAAGTGAAGAATAAATTATTCTCAGAACATTATACAATCACCATAAAACAGTAAGTGAATGTAAATGAAAAAAACTCCTATAAAAATGTTATGATCATGAAAAGCACAAAATATAAGTACCAATATTCCAAAAGATAAGAGGAATATTTTCAATCGGTTTTCCTTGATAAATATACAATAAATTGGCATATTCATGCAACTATGATAGATTAAAACAGTCTTTACTGGCTACATTTAAAAACTTAAAATTTAACAATTATAATGATTAATGATTAAAAAATGTACATAGTGATCTTAAAACAAAAAATATATATTCTGTATAAAGTAAATTAAAAATTCATTGCAAAAATTAAAAATATACAATCAATTCTAGTTTGAAATTAAAAACAAATCATCCATTCCTGAATTGAGAACAAAGCTAAGGAACAATCCGTGTAGTTGATTAAAATCCTAACATTTAATATCACATTGAAAATACATATTGTTACCATGTTAGAACACCATCTTCCACTTTATGAATGTTTGAGAAAAAAAGTAAACTAGAAACCAATAAATATGAACATTGCAGTTTTTCTAGATTTATGATGAAACGAGTTATTTTTAAAATTATTTAACAAATTGTAAAAATCACAGTGATTGTTGCTTTGACACACGGTTTTGTTTTGAAACCTGCTGGATTGAACCACAACACTAAGAACTAATATAATATATAGCTTATTTAAGAAATTCTCTCTCAATTTTTTCTTGAACTAGGGAATACGTGTTAACAGATAATTTAAGAATTATCATAACATATTTGGTTAAAAATCAAAGTCCTAAAAGTGGAAGAAGGTGATCAAAACACTAATTATTTATAACCTAAATAATAATTTAATATTACTCATACTCCAGTATTTGTTTGTGGTAGAAGAGAAGATATCTGAAAAATTACCATAAATCTGTTAGTTAATTGTTGTTGCAGATCTCATTGCCATTAAACTAACTTAAATTCATAAGAAGTTTTAAAAATTTCAATTAAGTTAAATATATACTTTATAGTGCTCTCTTTTATCAAGGTTTGCCAAGCCCGGACTGAAAATCTAGTTTTTGTGTAACCAAAAAACAATTTTTGCACTGCAGCATCTATCACCTAAAATTTGTTATTCATTATAGGCTCAGCACACAAATGTAACACATTTTGCATCATCGTTCAATTCTTCATAATCTGCATTCTTAAATGTGATTAATAAGGCAGTGGTAAATTCACACGGGAATAGGAAGAGGAACAGGATAAAAAATCCTGCTTTGTAACTGTCCGTATCGCGACTTCATCTGTATTATATACAGGGGAAATTCTAAATTTCACAAGTAAACAATAGCTGAAATTGCAAAATGGTTTGTATTCATGTTAAAGGTGATAAAGTTTACAAAGTGCAAACGAGAAAATATTTTGATGCCTGGAAGTTGGCAAATTGTTTTGCAGTACAGTACACTCTCGTTCATCGGACTCGGTGAAATCGGAACTCCGCTTCATCGGAACTGAAAATCTGGACATTAATAATTTTTTTTCTTACGAAATTAATATTTTTTCTGTTTTAGCGCCTTCAATTTCCATTCGTTCTATCTGCACAACAGTGAAGTATCACATTTTGCATCAAAAGTCATCAGGCGTTTTCCATAATCTGTACCGATCGATGTGATTTACGACGCCGTGGAGTATTCGCACAAAAAAGGAAGTGAACAATACATCTGCTTCGACCGCTTCCCAAACTGTCATTCAGTCTGTCTCGCGTCGCGACTGCACCTATGTTACGTGGAAGTCAGTTGACTGCTGGAATATGAGAATAATGATTTTGGATCTTTATTTCCTGCATTGTTTTTATCCCTATAGGTTCCCCATGTTCAAAGTTTGAGTGCCTTATTTTCATAAAATCTCTTGTGTTGTCTTAAAAACAAGAGTGAATACAATCACGATAGGTCACCGTACGGGCGGAAATGATGACTCACGACGGACTCCGCTTCATCGGAATTTTTCGACATCCGAACCAGCCGTCCGCCACATTAGTTCCGATGAACAAGAGTGTACTGTACCAGGTTTACCAAGCTTTGCTCATTGGTTTTAATTCACTTTTGTTATAGTGTTATGGTAATAAAGCTGTTAAATTTACACCAACCTCTTCACAATTAACAGTTGTTCATAAAGGCTGCTAAAATTAATGTTCCTTTATTTTTATTGTACTTGTTGGCTACCGCTTGGTAAATACGGAGTAAATTTCACAGTCAACAGCAATCCAGTGTATTGTTACTTCAAGTGAACAATTGTTTCACCCTTATATCCCAAGGGCATCATCAGCACTTAAAGGGCCAGAGGTTAAATAAATCATTCTGAACGGTAGGTTCATGTCAAAGTTTAAAATCATACATATATAAATTTTCACACATATTACATTAGGGGACACCTATATCAAACATTTGTGTTAATCCTCATTTTGAACACCTTTAACTGATATAGTTAATTACCTAAAGATATTTCTTAACTTATTGCTTTTCCCATTTTTCTTAACATAAAGTTCAAGTACTCACCCTTCGCTGTCCAACACTTGGCTGATGTGAGCTCTAGTGATCATGTGATCATCACATTTGTACCTGCAACCATCACATAACTTTAACGCAAAATTCACCATTAAAGATATTCAGTGCAATTGTGCATGTCATCGATATTTGTGGGACGGTCACAGGTCACTTTATATACATTGTTATTACAAATTTAGAGCCAACCTCAAGCAAACATAAAAATGGAACTTCAATATAAGCTTCAACTAAAGTAATACAGAATACTATCATTTGTCCGGACCTGTCAAATACACACAGGAGAATCACAGCTCCAATTGAGCAGATAATCTGTGTTGTTTTTTTAAGAATAAATAAATTTTGTGCTTCAGCCCCTTTACTTTCTTATGAGATATGGTTACAATAAATGAATGTTTCACATTTTGTATAGTCACACGCTTCCTAATAGTTTAAATATTGATTTGATTGACCGGGCAGCAGAAGTAAGAATCATTCAAAGATAAAGGGGGAGGGTGTGCTGGATTTAAACACTTCCCACCTATATATTTCTTATGGTTTTCTGACGTCAATTTAAATATTTGAGTGTGTTTTGCACTGTTGTATAACACCACATGTTATAGTACAGACATAAAGTAATGTATTTTTTTTATAAAGAATGAAAAAGTTTAGTTCTTTAATTATTTTTTACTTTTAAAACTATGATGCAATACAAAAAACAAAGAGCTACACATATTATGACAATAAAATGAGTCGGGGCCGACTTTGTTTCATTTTTGGGATCAAGTTTGCTGTAAATTGAATTGCTAAGGATAACAAATATAACTAAGCCCTAATATAAAAATTTACGAGTGATTGTTTTTTTTAATTTTTTTAATGAATCTATCAAATATTGCATGCTACTGGAGTACTTGAGGCTACAAAAAAAGACAAACAAGCAGTCCTAGTTATGATTCTGTTGTTTGTCTGGAGACGCTTGTTGCAGGATTTTTTCTTTATTTCATATGATGTACATAATTAAATTGAATGTCACATATTATATTACCAAACTTCCACTAGTACAAATAATATTTTTCAATGCATATTTACTTAAATGAATTAACGGGTTTAATTAATTAATTAATTAATGGGGTTCCATGAATATTTAAGCTTAAGTGTTTTGTTATTGTTTCTTTTGTGGTTTAATGCTACTAGTATATGTGTTGCTCGAAATCGAGCAATTTATTTTAATACAATACAAATGTTACTTTTATCTCGAAATCAATGACGTCCGACCAATCCAATATTGTGAATCTCATTAATCACCAAAACTACACGTATTTACCGCTGATTATTAACAGATGTTTAAAATGCTTTATTCAATCACAATGTTATTTAAATGGGAAATTTTGAGATTTCAATGGTGGATAGCGCCTTTACTATCAGTCTGATCCTCAACAGTTTTTGGCGGAAACAACTACAGGCCAAGCCCTATCCAACGACACCAAAAACTTGAAAATCGGTTGAAAATTGTAGGAGGAGTTCTCAACACAAAAAACCCTTAGAGTATTAAATAGGTATGATATTTTGTTTTTTCACTTGATGCATGGAGTGCTTTTTAGAAATAGGCCTAAGTAGAAAGCATCTTACAATCTCTTTTAAAAGAAATTTACTCAGAAAAATAAAGCAGGTTTAAACAACTAATTTAATTATTTAAACTTTTTACTATTACACTTCTTTTATCTTGAGTGGTAATACAATTACTCTGACTCAAAACCATTTAATCATAATACCACCTCTAGTTTAAGATCGAGTTGTTCATTTTCAAGTTTTTTTGTTATTGCAATCAACAACTACTTGACTTAACTCACATGTTTGACTCATACTTGACTCGCATAATATAAACCAGTACTCGCACACCCATACATAAAGTGACTTCCAAGGTCTGATGATATAGTCTTACCAGTGCCTATGCTGCTGCCTAATGTAGGCGGTATAATGGCCG
Source organism: Neoaliturus tenellus (assembly GCA_030545055.2). Taxonomy (NCBI): domain Eukaryota; kingdom Metazoa; phylum Arthropoda; class Insecta; order Hemiptera; family Cicadellidae; genus Neoaliturus; species Neoaliturus tenellus. Next base: position 23,233,302 of record CM061534.1, read on the forward strand.
GTGTCCAACGAGCCTTCATGGTTGATAACCGCAAACAGCGAATATCTGGAACAACAGAACATTCTCAACTGCGGCCAAGTTACGGCAGCCTCTTCATTACCTGAATAACCTTAAAGACTATTTTACAAAAATTCAGTGCTTTCAATTCTTACCTAGTGTATCATCAGTTCTTGAATGTGAACTATTTTGCATTCCCAGGCGATTTTGAGATCTACGGCGGTCATTTTGATCGAGGAGGAAGTAATGTTGAAGGAATGCATGGGTCAGTTTCAGTTCACTACACCTTTAGTGAAATTTAATTTAGAAATATGAACAAGCAACTGGAAAAAAGTTGTATTTTACTTGGGCTAATTATTTTTATTGTGTTATTCCTTGAATAAAGACTTTTTTTCATGACTAAGAGCTGGTAATCTAAGAGCTAGCTTAATGTAAGGTACTCGTTTCACTAAATTATTAAATTATTTTTTTCTCTTAGTATAATACTTCAAGTAATAGGGAATGATAAGATGACTCGTAGTTAACTTTAAATTTTCCCGATGTTTCGAAGGCCTACCTGTAATCCTCCAACATGGGAGCTGCGTAAGGAGCGTGAGAGCCGTGCGTATTGCGTTTATGCGACATGAAGGGGCTCATGTCCAACTCTTGCGGGAATACCACCTCGGTAGAGATCTTCTTGTGCAGTCTGTTTGAGTGTTCGAATCTCTGGAAACGGGAAAATATTTACAAAGTGTGGCAGTTTCACAACTCTAGACATACTTCTGGCATACCATCTACAGCTGAACAAGACCAAACCAAACCATCCTACATCAATAGGACACAACCCACTACCCAAAAATCACTAGAAGAAAACTAAACTAAAAGAATGGCTACTCACTCTACTTTCCTATAAACTTTATAAATTCCTCCTTGGAACTGTCCAACACAAATCAAACCCCATTAATTATATAAACATTTTTTTAAACTTTGATTTTCTATAAATGCACGAAAAGCAATAACAAAAAAATAGAAGGAGCTGCAAATGTTGGTCAATGCAACGGGACACTCGTAACATTGTAAGGGATGAAAGCTTCCAAGTACTTCTAAAAACGTCTCAGAGGTCAGCTCTCAAAATTTTGGTGTTGGATTTATATACTTTTCGGTGGGCATCTTTCCAGTGATAAACACTTGAAAAAACAATGGAAATGGCATGAACTATAGTAAGTTATGGGACATCCACTAATGTAAAATTTACCCCGGAAAGTATTATAATGTACAGTAGAACCTCGATAGTTCGACTCTCGATAGTTCGACACTCCTGATAGTTCGACATGGTCCATGCCAACTTAACATGTTAATAATGACCGATAGCGTCCATGTTGGAGCCTGACAAAGGTGAAAATGTAAACAAATTGGCAAATGATTGAATGTTGTTTATGTTAAAGTTCAATTAGGTTATGGTTTCACTAAAATTTAGTGTTTCCTAAATTCAAATCATGATTTTTATACTCCCAGTGTTGCAATTTCCCATATACTCCCTATAGTTCGACATTTCGATAGTTCGACACTCTCTAAGTCCACAATGTGTCGAACTATCGAGGTTCTACTGTATTACTTATACCATAGAAAAACGATCCAGGTACAGAAGACTCCCGCAATGCTAATTTCTGTTATGCGAAATTTTGTATTTGGACCGGCCAGATCATAGGAGGTGCTGCGAGCAAAACGGGCCATGCGACGTTGCCGATCCAACGGCTGCTGGCCGACAAAAACCCAACTTTTTAACTACTTTTCCCTCGCCTCACAAAATTTATGAATTTTTTATGACTTCCCAACACTTTCCGACTTATAAGGCACCCTGGAGCAGTACCCTTCAGCCTGGCGAGTGAGCAAGACGAATGAACTTGTCTCACAAGTTTACTAAGGCAATGCTCATTCCCATGTACTTTTATAATCTGGCAAGTTACAAGCAGAGAACTGAAAGTGGAAGCGAAAAATATTATCACACATTATTTTAGTTCAGTCAAAACGATTCCACCGACCTTGAGGTGGAAGCAGGCGACGACGGGGAGCGTTTTCATGGTCAGCTGTTTCGTAGACTCCTGGTAGGTGTCACAGCTGCTGCAGCGTATCTTGGCCGCGCTGCCGAGGTGCTCAGCCCGTGTGAATTGCTGCAGACACTCAAGTAGTGACAGCGACTCAGCGGCCACGCTGCTGCTGCCCAGGTCCAGTGAGATGTCCCAGAACGGATCGATTGTCGTCGACACTCCACTGCCGACAAACAAAAAACTTATACTCGAGTAGTGGCAGCGACTCCACGGCCATGCTGCTGTTGCCCAGGTCCAGCAAGGTGTTCCAGAATGGGTACATCGTCATCAACACTCCACTGCCAACAACTAAACAACTTACACTCAAGTAGCAACAGCGACCCTGCAGACTACCCAGGTGCAGCAAGATGTCCCAGAATGGGTTGTTGTCGAAACTACGCTACCGACAAGTAACAACTTACACTTATCATTGGTGTAATGTAAAAAGGGCAAATCAACCAATTCAACATTTTTCACAAGAGAATTTTATAAGCTAAACATAAAAAAATACAGTAAACAAAGCAAGTTTATAAGCTTAGAAAACATTGAATGAATAACACTGATGATGAAAATTTGAACCAGATTACAGTTTGTTAATGCTTTCAGTGAATTTCACTTTAGGGAATACAGTTCCCTCTCTTTCATCGAAACTAATGTGGCAGACGGTCCGTTCGGATGTCAAAAAATTTCGATGAACCGGAGTCTATAGTGAGTCATAGTTTCTCCATTTCTGCAACCAATATATGGTTGTATTCACTCTTTTTGGTGTTATCACACAAGAGATTTTCTAAAAAAAGATACTGAAACAACAAACTTATAGGAATAAAAAACAAAGCAGGAAAGAAGGATCCCCACACTATCCCCACTCCATGTTCCATATTTTTTGCTGAATCACCATCATCGATTCTTTTAATAGCTTAAAGTTTATTCTCATAAACACACAAACCTTTTTCTGCTTTCTCACTCATATTTCAAAACAGTCAATTGACATTCCAAGTAACACAGCTGCACTCGCGAGATTGACAGACAGACGGTTTAGGAAGCGGAAGTTCACTTCCTCCCTCTTCCTATTTCCGTTCAAACACGGTAAAGTAAATCAAATCGAGGAATGTACATCATGAAAAGTGCCCGATGACAAGTGATGCAAAATGTTACTGTACTGCGGGTATAACGAATTGGAGATTGAAGGCACTAAAACTAAAAAAATTATTTGTTCAGAAAAAAATGTTAATAATATCCCGATCATCACTTTCGATAAAGCGGAGTTCCGATTGTCTTTGTGTTGGATGTACTATAACAGAATTTTGTATAAAGTATACTACAATTTTTCAAAAAATTCATGCTATTATATTTTTGGTAACAGAAAAAAGTTTATTTTCTTCTCTCTTAAATATTTTATTCATTAATATATTTATATATATGTGAGGCGGAAAGGAAAAAGGGACCTGTTCGCGGCAATTTTTTGATATTGAGTTATTCATATTTTTGAATTCCTCATTTAATTCCTAACAATTTGGCACAAGTCCCGCGAGTCTACGAATTTTTTAAATAAAGATATAGGACTTTGAAATTACGTAAGAAAAAAAGAGTAATTTTCAGAAAAAACTATATGAAAATCCAAATTAGCATAAAACATTTATTTTTTATATTTAAGAAACGATTTTGGGACCTAAATAAAGCTGTAAATGTCCTCTTTAATGGGAACACATATTTTTGTCTTAACTCACAGTAGTTTTCAAGAAAATAATGTTTTTATCAAAGCATGTTGTGAAAAGTGGATATTTCAGAAAAGGGACCTCTTCGTGGTCCTATGTTATTTCTCCATAACGAATTGCAAAACTGCCGAAAGCGACCTCTGGACGGCATTTTCTGGTTTTTATTTGTTGAAAGATGTTATATATTTACAATTAACTTGTTGTAGTTCACCTTGTTGCCGATATAATTTGTCAGAATGCAGGTTTCAAAGTGTAGCATAGCTTTTAGATTGGTTTTGAAAAGGGACCTGTTGGCGGCAATGTTATTTCTCAATAAGCGCGAAGAGGTACCTTTTCTCAAGCTGGACATCGACTACTTTAATCATTATTTTAAATGTTTTATTCGATTACAAGTGTTTTGTAATGTATTTCATCCGGTAAAGGACGAAATGTAGCATATTAAAATGCAAACAACCAAAAATCGATATTTTTGACCTCAATCGATAAAACTGTCCATACTGTAAATTTTACTTTGCCGCGAAGAGGTCCCTTTTTCCTTTCTCCCTCACATATTTAAAACATTATTTTCTTACACTTACAGCAAAACTATTTTTTCATGATGAGACATTTTCAATTCCAAGCAGTAGATTAATTTTTTTGTTTTAATTATTTTTGATAACCAAATCACTTTCAACTCCATTTCATCACATAGTAATGAGACCGCATTTGACTAGCTTTTTTCCCGAGCAATCAACTTGCGGTGTTGTAAACTGCTCCAGTTAATCACGGAGTGATAAAAGCGAATCCAACTCTCAAATAAGATCTGAGAAACGTAGAGCGGAAGACAAGGCTGGAAGTGTTAGTGGAACGAGCCAAAAGGCTGGAGAAGGATCTCTTTGTGAAGTTATCTCCAAGGCTGAAGCTGTAACTGTTTTGGTGCAAGCTCCAAGGCTGGAGCTGGAACTGTTTGTGGTACAAGCTTTAAGGCTTAAGCTGGAGCTGGAACTGTTTGTGGAGCTAGCTCCAAGGCTGGAGCTGGAACTGTTTGTGGAGCTAGCTCCAAGGCTGGAGCTGGAAATGTTTGTGGTGCAAGCTTTAAGGCTTAAGCTGGAGCTGGAACTGTTTGTGGAGCTAGCTCCAAGGCTGGAGCTGGAACTGTTTGTGGTGCAAGCTCCAAAACTGAAGCTGGAGTTGGAACTGATTGTGGAGCTAGCTCCAAGGCTGGAGCTGGAACTATTTTGGTGTAAGCTCCAAAGGCTGGAGCTGGAGCTGTTTTTGGAGACAGCGCCAAGGCCGGATGGTGTTTTTAAAGGTGTCTTGCCTTTGTCAAAATATCATGTTCACATTCAATTAATACATATTAAAATTTTACTATACAATTTGCATTTCCAAAATATTTCTTGTCTTATGTGAAGGATAAAATACACTTTTTATAATGTGAGTATTAATTTCCTGGTTATATCACCAAAAAATTGGCTGAAATGGCGAACATGAATTCTTTTCTTTAAAGGCTCATGATAAACTGACAAGCAGTTGCGGCATGAACCGTTATCTATATCTATAAAAGAGGAAGTATGTATATATATTTATAAATATATATGTATGTTGCCTATAGACTCTGAAACCGCTCAACAGATTGCAATGAAACTTGCAGGCATTATTAAACATTATTCAAGGATGGTTTGTGTGAAGTTTAGTTCAAATCTGTCCAAAGGGCTCTGACCCAGAGGGCATACAGCGGTGCAGTGTCAGGTTTTAGAAATTTAGTGTTTACAAAATTAAATTGCTGTAATTAAAAAAAAAAAAAAAAAAAAAATGAAAGTTTCATTCAAGCCTATGCTTATAATCATAGAAGTAACCAGGTGTGAGGTATATAATGTTGATGATTGTGTTGTCTTTGGGAATCCGCCCCACAGAAGCTCATAATTACTCTATAAGCCTACACGTTTTGAAATTTGACATGGACGATTCTCTTTGTTCATAGAGGTACACTCACTAAGAAACGGTTTTGAAAATAAGTTATAGTTTTTAAAACACTTTAGGGCTCCACCCCTCCGGACATAAAAATGACTTTAGGACCTCCGGAGCTGAAATTTGATATGGACGATTCTCTTTACTCATATAGGTACTCACTAGGAAATGATTTTGCAAATATAGTGTTTTAAGCTCTATAGGGCTCCACCCCACTGGACTTCAAAATTACTTTAGGGTCACTGAGGTTAAAATTTGATGGATGATTCTCTTGCTCATAGGTGCTCAGTTGGAAACGGTTTAGCACATATATTTTTTAAGCACTTTAGGGCTCCACCCCACTGGACTTCAAAATTACTTTAGGGCTAAGAAACTAAGAAACGGTTTTGCAAATATAGTTTTTGTAGCTTTTTAGGGCTCCGCCCTAATGGACTTAGAAATTACTTTAGGGCCAATGGGATTGAAATTTGATATGGACGATTCTCTTTACTCATAGGTACTCACTAAGAAACGGTTTTGCAAATACCGGTACCCTATAGTTTTTTATGCACTTTAGGGCTCCGCCCCAATGGACTTCATAATTACTTTAGGGCCACTAGTGTTAAAATTTGATGGATGATTCTCTTGCTCATAATTAGGTGCTCACTAGGAAACAGTTTTGCACATATAGTTTTTAAGCACTTTAGGGCTCCGCCCCACTGGACTTCAATATTACTTTAGGGCTACCGGGGTTGAAATGTGATGGATGATTCTCTTTGCTCATAGGTGCTCACTAAGAATCGGTTGTGCAAATATAGTTTTTGAAGCTTTTTAGGGCTTCGCCCTAGTGGACTTAAAAATTACTTTAGGGCCACTGGGATTGAAATTTGATGGATGATTCTCTTTGCTCATAGGTGCTTACTAAGAAACTGTTTTCAAATAAAGTTTTTAATCACTTTAGGGCTCCGCCCCACTGGACTTCAAATTTTACTTTAGGACCTCCGAGGTTGAAATTTGACATGGACGATTCTCTTTACTCATAGGTACTCACTAGGAAACGGTTTTGCAAATATAGTTTTCAAGCTCCTTAGGGCTCCGCTCCACTGGATTTTAAATTATTTTAGGGCCACCAGGGTTGAAATTTTACTTGGACGTGCCTCTTTGATCATAGGTACTCACCAAGAAACGGGTGGCAAATATAGTTTTTTTTTAAGCACTTTAGGGCTGCGCTCCACTGGACTTGAAAATTAATTAGGGCCTCCGGGCTTGAAATTTGACATGGACGTGCCTCTTTGCTCAGAGGTGCTCTTGCTTTTGCAATTATGATCAATGCGATATAAAGCAAACTTTGACTATTCTGGGCTTAAATTTGCAAAATGCCTGTTTATCCTTTGGCCTCACAATAATATTAATATACTTACTTTCTATTCCAATGACTTTTTTGTTATGTTAAAAAACTAATCAAATAGCTTTATTAATGTAAACAACTTAATTTGAGCGCAGCAACGCGCGCCGGGTAACTGCTAGTAATATCTTAAAAATGAATACTATTCCCTGTACCAGATACTAACCGAATCTTTAAAATTGATGAATATGCAAAACCAAACGAAAAATTACATATTTAAGTAAAATGACACCAACCTTTGGCTAGAACAACAGGTGCGGGTACTACTGACCTGCATGCTGTACAGACGACATCAGATTGCAGTCCTCCGGTGAATATCTGGTCGATGATGCAGCTGCAGTGATGAGGCGTCTGCTGGGATGTCTTGGCTGTGCAGTGCCTATGGCCATAAAAACATTCACAGACGGCAGAATATATATATTATATAGCCACCAAGTTTCAAGAATAAGAAAATAAATTCTGCTGTACAGAGCACCTGAGTCAGTATAATATGTAACAAATTAAACTCTAAAATAAAAATATTTATCTCTCTCTTTATAAAGTTAAATCCAGGGCGCTAAGCCATTGCAGCCCAGCTTCAGCTATGCAGACCGTTCAATCCTTCGGGGAAAGCACTCAGTGGGCACTCTGCGACTATGTGCTCCACAGTTTGATACTCTACCCTGCAGTCACATGACTGGTCTATGTCATTCACCATTTGAACTTCCAATAATTACATTTTCTTACTCCAGAGCAGAAACGATTGAGTGTATTCCACTGCTCCTGGTCTGCTGATGGTCGGGTCAGCTATCTAGAAATTGTTCTGACCTTGGAAATTTGTTCCCAGAGGTGGTTTTTGGAACATCAATTGGAACACATTCTGAGGTGGGTAATCATGGATGGGCAGCTGTGGAGCAGATAAGATCTTAGTAGATTCCCTAATGAGTGCATCCCTTCGTCTTGTTTCAGGTGGAGCAATATTACACAGCACCATGAGCCAGGGTACAGGGGTTGCCATGAGTGTCCCACTAATGGCTCTCATGATACGTAACTGGTTAGTTGGACGCCGATCTCTCTAACGTGCACACTATTTAACCACAAGGGAGCATAGTACTCAGCAGTTTAGTATATTTTGTCTGGCAGATGGCATAGCTAAGAGATCATGTGCGTGATAGGTCAGCTGCCAAAGTTGTTGTACGTTTAGCACCACCCATAAGGTACGTGCAGCTATAATGGAATGCTGCGGACGCAAACAACATCACTCGCCGTTGTTAATTTCATTCAATTATTCAAACATTTAAACACTAAAGACCTTACTGTATATATAATATGTAAAGCTTTTTTTTGTAAACACAAAACCTAATAATTTTCTGGACTAATTTTAATTTTTGTGGTCAAGACTTTCATTTGGTTTTACAGTTTTGTAACACAGTTTGAGATTTTATATATTTTTGTTCTGAGGGGCAGCCTTTAAAATTTGTGTTTTGCATATGATTGCACTTTTCAAGTTTATATCAATAATACCCCACCACGTTTCAAAATGATTGTACCGTAAATATTTTCTAGCACCGAAACGGTTTTGATTGTCTACCGTATCTTGATCGTCTTCACCTGTGTAGCAGATCCAGTGTGGCGATGAAGAACTCGTGAGCGTCCTGTTGCTCGTATCCGGCCAAGTGGCGAGCGTGCGTCCAGATCAGGTGCAGTAGCCGCGAGAGCACCAGCGGAGGCTTGCGGCCCGAGTAGAACTTTGTACGCAACCATACATCAATGTTATTAATTTGTAACATTTTCATCACTAACTAATAATACAAATTTACGAGGTTTCAGGATCTAAAATCAGATTCTGTCTTTAGATGGAAGAGGTCTAAAATATAACAAATCTATTAAAAACACACTAGACAAACCTAGAGAAGCCTAACTGATAACAGAAATGCAGTAAAAAACACAATTTTTTTGTTTACTGCACTAAAAAAAAAAATAAATACAAATCAATTTTTTGTTGACATAGGGAGTACACTATTACGGTAGTAGCCATGGTAAGACCTAAGCCCGGGACTTTCATTTTGAGGTCCCCAGAAGCCAAACACACCATTCCGTGGTACTGATAACTTACAGGGATCTCCGACTTTGATAAAATTTGGTACAAAGGTGTAGGACCAGGTCTATTTTCAAGAATTTGCAAACCAGTATTATTGGGTTATGGGAACATGGTTTTATGGGGTTTCAATAGGGTCAAAAATGGGTTTTTGGCATTTTTGGACCTAAATTTTCAAAATTCAACATTTTTTACTGAAACCACTTAAAAAAACTTAAACAATTTAGACTTTAAACAATTAGTACTTTTAAGTTTTAGCTTGGCTAAACAGGTTACAAAGAAAATCCTAATATAGGTTTTCCATGTTATTCTAATGGGAAATTAACAAAATCCTGTATCTCACATATTTATTGACATAACTTGATCAAATATGTTATGTACATTCACGAGGTAGGTTTTAGCTTATATTTACTTACAGCACCCATATACCTATTCACCCCCATGGGGTTCGTGGGGAAAATGAAAAATATTAGACTTTGATACAATTCAGTATGTTTGTGCACTGGCAAGGGATTTTCCTATATCTACTTAATATACCCCATGGCAGCAAACCTATATCCTCGTTCCCAAGATGTTTATGGGGAAAATAAAATAAAAGTACTGAATTCAGTACGAATTCGCTGAGTACGCAGGTCTGCGGTGACTGGGGTACTTTTGTTTTCAGCTGGCTTTTCCAAGTTTGCAAGGTGTGTTTTTTACTAATTTTGTTATGTTCTAGGTGCTCCTTACACCTGAAGATGGGATCAGATTGCAGATAATACCAACAATAATTAACTTTAAACAAAGCATAGAACAATGATACTCTATCATACTCTGGTACTTGTTTGTTAAACAGACGGCACTAGTTTACAACCTGTTGCGGCTGTTAAGTTTGGTGCATTACCTCTAAATTTCTCAAAAATACTTTCACTAACTCAAATTAGGTTTTTAGTAGCTATATGTCATAAGTCCGTCCGTCTAAAGAACTTTAAATAGGAAAGCCAGGTCGATGACCTGCGCATCCTTCAGCTGTAACCACAGTCACTGTAATATGATTGAAAGTGGGAGTGTTTGCTTTAGGGATGTATCAATACCAAAATTTATCGATTCTCGATACCAATTCTTCAAAAATCGATTCCCGATTCTCGATACCGATACTTTCGATACCATCGACAAAAATACCTAGCTTAGCTGTAAGTAGTAAAATTTTTTCCTCAATTATATATTTCAGACTCTGGTCTGCCTCTTAAAAAAATAAAAATTTTAGATTCATTATCTTAAACAGTCTTTTTGTAAAATATATTTGCAAGCACTACAATAAACACGCATATAATTTATTTTCAATGCTCAAAAATGAAAATAATTAATTCCTAAGCAAGATAACTATAAAAAACAGTAATAATTATTTAACTTGAATAAATAGACGACCTAAAAATCAATTCACTATAGAAATAGTCAAATCACAAGCACTATTTACAGTTTAAGAACACACAAATTAACTAATTAACTTTCAATGTTAAGAAATGAAAACGATGTACTCAAATAAGCAAGTTAACAGTTAACTATTACGTAACATGAATATTAATAGGGGTGGGCAAATATCATATTTCTGGAACGAGTCGAGTCAAGTAATACGTGAACATAAAAATATTGAAAATTGCCTTAAATTAACTAGCCTATACTAAAATATAAAAATATACTATTCTACTATACTAAAATAACTAGCGTATCCTACTAGGCCTACAAAAGATCACTTTAAGTTTAATTTGCTAAAAAACTATGTGAAGGAAAAAATATGGGTTTTTAAACTGCTGATTATTAAAAAAACTTAAGTTAAAAACTTGGTTTAGTAACAAGAGGGATTAAAGAAATGTATGGAATAAAAAGATTGAAAAGTTAGCCTATAACCACCATTAAATGAAAAAAAAATCCCCTGTTACAGTTACTTACTTAACTTTTCACTTTCATGTTTCACTTAGGCTACTTTAAAATGTTTCCAAATAAAAGCTTTCCCCTATTCACAGTTTTTGTATCAGGTATAAAAGTTAGGCCATAGGCATACTTTATTTGTTTATACACGGAATATTCCATTTTCAATTATCATACAAAATAATTAATATTACAAGAAATGTAAAGATTCTACTTTGTGTCACAAGCCTAGAATGCCAGGATGCTACAGCTGAATCACTAGATTTTTAACTCTATCAACTTCCTTTGTCTTTGTTCATAAGAAAATCTTCCAAACTCATTTTGTTTAGGAATTATTGTCACTTCTCCGAAATACTCAAGCTATGTACACATACGAGGGCTATTCAGAAAGTAAGGAACGTTTTCGTCTTACGCCGTTGTACGAGCGCGTATCGAATATATTGGGGTACGAGAGTGCTCTGGGCCTCAGTGGCTATCCAGCCGTGACACTTGGAGCATCGTCGCACCGCCCGTTTTCCTTCTATTTAAATTCAAAATGGCCGCTTCCGTAAAAAGTCCCGCCAGTTGCGAAGTGCGATCGGTAACACGGTTTTTGTTGACAACAAATTTAAAACCGATAAAGATTTATCGAAAAGTGTGTGGAAGTATGGGAACAATGTCTTGAATGAAAGTTCTGTGCGTAAGTTGTGTATTCAGTTTACAAATGACCGAACCAATGTTCTTGATGAGCAGTGGAGTGGACGACCGAGCGTTGTGACTGATGAACCGGTCACTAAAGTTGACGATAAGATCCGTGAAAACCGCTGCTCCACCATAACAAAGCTTTCGTTATCTTTCCCTCAAGTTTCACGGACTTTTCTGTGTTGACATTGAAAGAATAAAAATCGATAAATCTCTATCGGTTTTTAGTTTTTTGTCAACAAAAACCGTGTTACCGATCACACTTCGCAACTGGCGGGACTTTTTACGGAAGCGGCCATTTTGAATTTAAATATAAAGAAAACGGGCGGCGCGACGATGCTCCAAGTGTCACGGTTGGATAGCCACTGAGGCCCCGAGCACTCTCATACCCTAATATATTCGATACGCGCACGTACAACGGCGTAAGACAAAAACGTTCCTTACTTTCTGAATAGCCCTCGTAATTTTCACTGTTTTGGAATTCACATAATTCCCTCAATTTTCCTGCTCGTGGTAGAATGTCTCTTAACTGAGTAGAGGCTAGCTCTAGTGAACAGCCATGAAGCCTGTTTGTTAGGACTTAAAAGATCACAAAGAACAAAAAATCCAATGCATGTCTTATAATCAAAGCAATTTGAGAGAAAAATACATTGATTATTAATTAATAAACATGATATATTTTTGTGAATGCTGAATTAGAAAAATAACACACAACAATAAAATTGTATTACGGCAGGCTATTTGAGGTTAGCCATTGGTAAACCTGATTGTTCATCTTGTCACTCTTCTGTTTGCCGGCATTACTACTATTCTGCTAATGTCAACACAGCTCTTTGTTTTGTTTTAAGTTATATGAATCAGTTTTAAATAATTGTTTTGATGAAATTAAATGTCAAATTATGATTGATTATTAGTTTTAAAGTTTTCCAAATGTTTTAAAAATGTACCGTACAAATGAATCTATCTTTTCTATTTCTATAAGGGTTTCTTCTGTTACGTCCCTTTTTCTCTCGACCTACTGAACCGATTTTTAAGATTGAAGTGTCATTTTAAAGCTTAGGATACCCCGCAGTGACGAATCGTAATTAAAAAGGTCATATTGTTTCGCCCCCCTCGCCTTTGATTTATTTCTAGAGGGCGCTTTAAAATGTTGAACAACTTCTATTACAAGTTCTTTAATGTGAATTGTAATTTAACAGCTGTATACCTTCAGATGAATTTTAAAGCCAGATAGTAAACAAAAATAGATCTCTGACACTTCATAATCAACATTCACGCACTGTAGGTGTGTTTCACTCATACAGAATCATAAAATGCGCAATTTGCGCACGGGCCACCTCGTATTATTTAAATCAGTAGCTATGTTGACTCACTACCCCTAACAATTGGTGCAGTTGCATCCGTTGCCGTCGTTATGTTGCCACAATGCCAATGCTAGTCAAGGGTCGAGTCCAGTCCAAGACTTGGAAGTATTTCACTATCTTGACATCTGTCTTTTATTTTATGATAGTAAAATAAAATAAAATCAAATGAAATATCTCAAAGTTAAAACAGTAATTAAATTATGGCAATATTGTCAAGATCTAATCTGAATATGGGACTACTTTTCTGGCGCTTGTTTGCCCAGTTACCAGCAGTCTCCACTTGCGTAAGCGAGATTGTTGTTGGTGTTGTTAGCTTTATTTTCTTTCGATCAACGATCAGCTGAATGAAAATAATTTTGACTTTATTAGACTTATTTGATTGTTCCACCGTCTGTAAAAGTGGCTTTTAGTATGTTTTAATTTGATGCAATGACGCAATAACTTGAAATCAAATTTCCATTTACCAGACAACTGAACCGACCGGTATCGAAAGTATCGGTATCGACTTTAGACAATCGATTCTCGATACCGATACCAATGGCCAAGTATCGGTGGTATTGAGAATCGACACATCCCTAGTTTGCTTCATTGTGAATGACTTTTGAAAGTATTTCTGACATTGAAAACAAAAATACTGTTCAACCTAACTGCTGCAGCGCAATGTGAACTGAATTAGTATGAGTTTCAGGTTGGTTGTAGCAGCCGCAAGGGAGTAGATGATCTCACCGAGATTTTCCCGAGGCTGTCTTTTATTTATTTATTTATTTATTGAAAATGCATTATACAATAGCTACAGGTATAACCCAAAACAGCTATTTTTAAAACAACAAATTAACAAATTAAAAATACAACAATATTAGTACAAATAAAAAATTACATTAGCAAACATAATATTCTTGCAGGCACAAAAAAATTGGAATACATCTTATGTGTGTGTTACAAAAAATATAACACAAATTAATTACAAACAATAAAATGCAGAATAAGATAACTCTAAATAAATTGTAATCTATCACTTTGGTTCAAAAATAAAGTTAAATTACCATTAAACAAATCAATTTCCTCCTTATAAAAATTTAATAACCTAAGACCCTTGAAAAAAGAAAAATTATAATGATGTACAGTATGACAACGAGGAACACAAAAAACCATAGATGGGCGCAAATTACTCCTAGGAACATGAAGGCTAACTTTACCTAGCAAATATGAGCTATCAACGGGATTATGAATCAATTTAAACAAAAATAAAATTGTAGCTTTACTTCTTCTCAAAGAAAGAGAATCAAAAGAAAACAATTGTCTTAAAACAACAGTAGATAGATCCCTATTGCATTGAACATTGAATCTCTTAAAATATAAATACCTTAAAAATTTATTTTCAACAATTTCTATAGAGGATATGCTATTGAGAGAAAAAGGATCCCAAATCAAAGAGCAATATTCTAATCTAGAATCTTAGTCAACAGTAGCCTACCCAAAATAGTAGCATCAGTATAACAAACAGTACTTACTCTTTTCGAAATCAATAATTTCAAATGAAATTCCATAATACGTAGGTATTAAGTCAGTTGAGAATACAAGTCAGGTGAAATATGACAGAACTGGTCACACGTTGATCCCCGGGAATGAGGCTGCGGACGCCCTGGCCAACGTAGCTTCGTCCTCAGCATTCACTGGCCCAGAGCCATTCTGTGCTGTCTCTCGTAAGTATGCGTGTCAAGCGATCACGTCGTGGGCGAGGGAGGAGCATTGTAAGGTCTGGTCTAGACTACCACAACTATGAGGGTAAGTAAGCTAACGCTTTACTCTCCATCTCAGAAAATTGCCTCTAATATTCTGCAGCTAGAAAGGAGGCAAATAAGGCAAGTAACAGGGCTCGTAACAGGACATTGTTTTTTGAGGAAGCGCATGGGTCTCTACAATGGGGACCCGGTATGTAGGAAGTGTGGGCAGTCAGAAGAGACTGCAGATCACTTGCTGTTCGACTGCATGGAGCTGGAAGAGGCTAGAGAGAGGGCCCTCGGAGGATTGCGGAGGGGCTCTTTCCTTCCTCAAGAGTAGATAGTCTGCAGGTTGCAGAAGTTCATCGGGTTTCTAGACTTGGATGAGCTCTGAAACACATACGGGGAGCGCAAAAAGCCCTTGCGGCTGACGCGCCTTGGGATTAGGTCCACCCCATCGAATAAATGAATGAATGACAGAAACCACCATAAAGAATGAATGGAGAAAAGTTTTAAGAGTTTATAAACATTATACAGGAACCCAGTAAGAGAACAAGCTGAAAAACATAAAATATAATCTATATTGTTAATAGGTAAGCATTTTCCTTTTCCATATTTTTTTTGTTTTAAATTGTGTGCATTGTAGCAGAAATAAGAGCATGGCGTTATAAAGGTAGGGTCCTGTAGATGAACGGAAACTCATTATAATTCACATCGGGCTCCTAAGATTATCAATTCAAGTTTAACATCCACACAAAATGGGACATCAGTCCTGAAAAGAAGTTATTCACTAGAAAAAGTGAAAGATTGACAACTGCCCTAATGACTTAATTCTAGTTTATTTGATATTATGGATGAGAAGATCAGCTAAGCCTTTAGTAGCCTTGCAAAACATTACCATGGTATCTTTTTAGGCTTCTTTGGCTAGGAATCCCGGACCAATCCTAGAAAAAATCTTTTCCTCCATTCCTTCAACCTTTCCATCCCCTCGTAATGTTCCTTCCCTGGATCCTACCACTCACCTCCTGGAAGAGCGAGGATATCTCACAGACGAGGCAGTGTCCGGGGGTGTCCTGGAACTGGCAGACGTGGCGGTCGCTGAGGAAGTAGTCCCGGAGGAGTGGAGTGTGCGTCAACGCCTGGACGATGCAGTTCATGAAACACGTGTTGCCCAGGTTCAGCAGTCCTCGCAGCCCTGTAAAATAGGGCAAATATATTGGAGCTGAAAGTTACATCAGAATGTGAGGAGTACTTAAGGCATTGACTATGTACACTAACTTGAATAGACTTCCAATCCAATACTTTTTGTTTGATACCAAAACTTGGAAAGATTGTGTAGGCAGCGCCAGATTCGCTGCAATCGATGTTGTTATTGTTCATCTGGATTTACAGTGCAGCAAAAACACTTTACCGAAACATAAACATAACTCTCGGTTATAAAATGTTTCATCCTTCTTTAAGAAGAGTGGTAATACTGATTTATTATATATCTATGTCATTTGTACTTCATGTACGCCGTAGAAGATCGCACCACCGTCAATAGGTTTCAAACACGCCTATGCCATGAGAAGTCTAGTCAGGTTAGTGTACATAGTCAATGCTTAAAGGCTTTCCAAGCGTTTGAAAATAAAATAGACTCTTAAAAATCGTACTTAATATGGCAGACTTGGTCTGAATTTCAATGTGAAACTAAATTTTTCAAATCAACAACACGAATATAAAGATAATTTACTAAAATAAATTAACACTTTCTTCTATCAAAGTTGCTTACACAAAGGTTGCTTATACTAATATTGCTAAATACTAAAATAAATAAATAAATTACTAAAACACCTCACAACGTTTTAAATATTTTAAAACATTAGCTGGAAGTAATGTTCATATTACAATTATTTTGTTATAAAATATAAAAATACAATAAATAATAATAGCCAATCTTAACCTAGCTTAACTCAATAACTCCCGAATATCAATACTAGTTAATAAGGTTTAATTTAGGGTGAATTTGTTTCTGGGTGATTTGACCTCTAAGCATATATTAAAATATTTAGAAAGGCAAGAGAGAAGCCAACTAGCTCATTTTAGAGCCAGCAGAGCAAATGAGCTCTTCTAAAAAAAGCCTCTTTGGACTCAAGCATCCCGGGAATAACATTATGACATTATAAATGCAAAATAATCATATAGGTAAGTTAACTGAGGGAATACTCTGCCTACAGGTACTCTTTCAAATGATAATATACAATTTAAGTATCTCCAGTACTTGCCGTTTATATACTCACTCAACCAATTACTGTAAATTTACATGATGAAAAATAATGCAATTTGACACATTACCATAAAGCTAGTGATGGGAGTATCGAGTACTTTGGTGTACTAGAGTACAACGAGTACGAGTACACAGCTGTACTCGATACTGTACTAGAGTACTGTACTCATGTCCTCGCGCATATGCGCGTTCCGCAGTCCAACCGTTCCACATTGGCAATTTCCACGTTTAAAATTCATTACAAATTGCATACATAATATATAAAACAAACAACATAACATTTTAAATTATGTTTTATGTAGGCCTATTATTGAACACTGTAAAACAATGTTAAGTCAATTATTTTTAAATTTAAATAAAAAAATTAACAATAGTAACAACTATTTAGGCCTATACTCGATAAATAACTATAGTAAAAGAAAGCAAGTCAACATAGAGTATTTATCATGTAAATTTTACAATATATTAAAGTACTGTATTTTTACTGTTTTTACTGTTTACTGTAATTTTAAGGTTTTTTCGTATCAGAGTAAATGTGTACAAACTCATACTATCAATAAATAATTAATAAGCAAGAGTAGAGTCCTGATTTCTTCAGCATAGGTGTCCTGATTTCTTTTAAGTCACCAAATGGTATTATTTTTAACAGTATATTTGATTTGCACATTAGAGCTTCAATATTGGATTATATATAAATGAAAGTACAATTTTATGTTCATGAACATAAAACATATGAACATAAAATTGTACTTTCATTTATAAGTATATTTGATTCTCAGACCAAGCGAGTCCTCAGCGCACATACGAGTACATTAGTACTTTGATGTGTTTGGAAATCACGATGTACTCGTACTCGTGTACTCGATCCTCCAACCAATAAAGTCCGTTTGTACTCATTTGGATTTAGAATCGAGTACACGGGCACGAGTACGAGTACAATTCCAAATACATCAAAGTGCTAATGTACTCGAATGCACGCTGAGGACTCACTTGGTTGTGGTATCGAGTATACAAGTACGAGTACGCAGTGCCGTCTGTTACTGCATGTGAGTACTCCGTGTACTCGAGTACACAGCGGAATGGTATCGAGTACAGCGAGTACAAGGCATGTACTCGATACCATGAGTACTTTGTACTCGAGTACACACATCACTACATAAAGCACTATTCTTTGATAGAATTTTTGCACCGATTTCAGGAATTTAAGCTGACCCCGTTTTTACAACAGAGTTCCAGAGATGGTAATGTCAGCAAGAAGGGTGGAGAGAGTGCTCCGGCCAGGGTTTAAGCTGGGAAAAATTTTCTTGGAGCAAAAATGCTAAAAGCTCTTGGATACTTGTAGCAAAATTAAAAATGTTGTAGCATTTTTATCGCGCGTAGTATTCGTCACCAGTTAACAATACTTTCACCGTAAAAATATTTTTGTTCACGCTGTTGTTTTTTACTTAAAATAAAAGCACTAAAAAGTTCAAAATGTTTTATTTAATTTCTAAAACGTTAAAATTGGTTCATATAAAGTTACAGATTTACATAAGTACTTAAGCCTATACATAAACTCCAAAATTGTCTCCAAATTCAAACATCAACATATGAACATGGCTAGGTAGGTGTAGGCCTACTCACCAATATATAGCCTAATCTAAAATTCTTGGTTTTAAACCCCATTTTGCAAAAACGGCTTCAAAGTTAAAATCCTTTCTCTCTGGACCTTCAAGGCAATCATAAGTAAATCATTTTAAATGTTTACACTAAGTAGTGTAAGGGATACCAAACAAAATTGTTTTATTTTTTAGTTCTAGTTAAGTGTACAGTATTATTCTTATATACTAAAAAAAAATAATAATACAATAAAATAAAATAAAATAATAAAGATAAATATCAAGCAACTTTTCTGTTCTAAGCAATTTTTATACAGGTTTTTTTTTTCTCGTTCATAGGCCTACATATAAGTTTTGCACGAGGAAAGTGATTGGTGTTTTTAGTGAGGGACTGGAACTTTGAACTCGGTCCCCACACACAGGTTTTTTAGCCTATGCGGGGTCACTCAATTGTATATTTTTGTATTTCTCTGTTTTTATGTATCACTTTTGAGAATAAACCATTATTATCTATATATTAATAGGCAGGCATGTTTCGTTTCCTCCTTTTTTCTCAGCTCGTGTGCATCGTAGGAGAAATCCGCGCATACCGTTAGAAAGGTATAGTCCTGTAGATGAGCAGAATCCCATTCTAATTCACATCGGACTCCAGGGCTACGCCCCACAGGCTTTCAAAGTTCCAATGTTAATCTTATGGAGAAGGATAATTGATTGAATCATTAGACAGCTGTTTTAAAAATAACTGATAGGAAAAGAGGAAGAACAGATGTTTCAGTTATAAGATGTTTTTAAACTTCTTGGGTCCAAATCAACAGACATTTTGGTCGAATTTCGACCAGGAGGAGATCTCTAGTTATTATTATTACACCAAAGATGTTTTTAAACTTCTTGGGTCCAAATCAACAGACATTTTGGTCGAATTTCGACCAGGAGGAGATCTCTAGTTATTATTATTACACCACGCGAGCGTCTTTTCACACGAATTTACTATTAAATACTAGATTATTTTCATGCTGCTTGAATTTAGGATTCAATTTTCAATACAAGAGCTACTCGGGAAAACACGCTGTGTGTGACATTTTGTGGTGCTAATATTTCTCTTGTAATTTCATGGTGCCTTTGTGCGTGAAAAAACGCTCGTATGGCCGGACATCATCATTTTCATTAATAATTATTGTCTTATGGCCAAATCTGCTCGGAAAAGACAGACGACAGGTGAGTGCGGGGTGTCACGTGACTTTACTCATGCACAGGACGCTTTGACTGTTAGTGACTGTCGACAAAACGAAAATTTTGTCTGCTGCACTTTTTGACTAAAGACGCCTGTCCGCGTCTTTGCGCCTCGCCTCGCCCTTTGCAATGTGTGGGGCTCCATAAACGCCAATGCTTTCTCTGTCGCTCAAGATGCCTTTAGTCAAAATGCCTCGCCTCGCCTTGCCTCGTCTGTTGCAGTGTGTGGCCGGCCTAGCAGCTGTATAGTTGCAGTTGCGTCTGCGTGCAGTTGAGTTGAGATCATGACGCTATAGATTGAGGTTAACTAACTAAATCTGTAGTTTACTTTGATGTAAATAATAAGTTTAAACATCATTTTATGACAGAAAACTTAAAATTTGAATACCTGTGATTTTTTAGTTACTTGTTATTAGTTATAGTAAAATCTTTGTAGCAAAATCGCGACAGACTGTCCGAATATTGTCGCATTTTTGTGCCTGTTGTCGCAAAATGCGACAAATGCGACCGCAGCTTAAACCCTGGCTCCAGCGTGGTTAGGATAGGTCAGGTTATCATAGGTAAGTCAACAATGGTTTTGATATCTTTGTTCACTCATTTTAATAGTAAAACCACATAAAAATACAGGGTGAGTTTTAAGTCTCTTCCCCCCTATTTATTTTCTATACAGTATAAGTTACAAGGTTTGAACCCCGCACATCTATGTTAGACCTCAAATATCTTATTTTTCATGGATTCATTGACCCTCCAACTCCAATGAGGGATGGTCCACAAGGAGTAAGGCGAGATTCTTAAATGACCCAGATGACTTCTATTAGGAGCGTCTCTAAAGGAAGTCTTGGGAAAATCTTCATTGGCCTACCTCATATCATACATCATTTTAAAGGGTTTTGTATTCTAAGCGATTTGCCACAAACCTGACCTCAAAAGGTGGAGTGTATTGGGAGTTATTGCAATTTTTTGTTTTCAGCAATATAATTTTAATGCAAAGTTTGATCGCCTGCTATTTTTGACTCGGCCATCCTTTTGAGGTACAGTTTTCGACCTAACCTAACTAAATATCATTAAAAGGTCTACACATTGTAATGCCTATAGACAGCAAGTACCGTAACTTCAACTAAGATTAGATCAGGCCACAACCCACCGAGTGTTGAGTCCTTGAGTACTGTTCGCACGCGAGGATTGGCCTGGAGCAGCTGCACCTCGCGTGGCGTTGGCGCCCACGGCGCGTACACGGACGACACACCCAGGCTGACGGCTGCCGAGGTCAGGTTAGCTTCCGCCGCCTCCGCCAGAGCCGAGTCGTAGATGTAGTCGCCGCACTGGAAACACAGCACGTTCCCGTATGCGAGGTCCACCACTGGAAAATGAATGGCTGTTGAAGTTGAGCATGTCTTGAGTGCTTTGTTTTCTCTCGAGAATTATAACTGTCTGGGTAACTGTGTGGTTGCTTGCCTTTGATTCAAAGGTTGCCGGTTTGATCCTGAGAAAAATTAGTAGCTTTTTAAAGGTTCAATACTGGGCTCAGTTACTATTTGTCATCGTGCTATTAATTAATGACGCTCTGCCATTAGTTCAACATGAGATAGAAACAAGACCAGGGTTTCAACCATTCAAATTTAAAACATTTTTAAAAATCCCACTGGCATAGATATAAGTTAAACAAATTAAAATTAAAAATAACTAATTGACAGTGTACAGGTTTTATCTTACGTGATAAAAAGTAATTTCTGCAACAGATTAGAGACAATATTAACAACTATCAACTAGACTGCAAATATCATCTAATGTAACTGTAACTAGTTATAAATGTTTATCAGTGTAATGTAGCCTAATCTCAATCTTAGTTTTATATGTCTACTAGCTTACCCGGCATGATTTGCAATGCCAAACAGAGGAAGCTTTTTACCTTCAAGTGAGCTCGTTCGCTACGCTCACGCACCATCAGGTTTAGCTCGTTCGCTGCGCTCACTCGCTGTTAGGTTCAGCTTGTACGCTCACGCACCGCAAGTCCATAATATCCTCTAGTTTTGTTATTACCATTGACTTTGTACGCTACGAGAATAGACTTCTCATAGCATAGGTGTGTGTGAAGCATATTGACGGTGGTGCGATCTTGTGCAGCGTCCATCAAAATACACGTAACATATGATAGATAAATCAGTATTACCACTCTTCTAAACCAAGGATGAAACATTTTATAACTGAAAGTTATGTTTATGTTTTGGTAAAATGTTTTGGCAGCACTGTAAAGTCAGCTGAATAATAACAACATCGATGGCAGCGACTCTGGTGCGGCTTCCACCGAACTTCCAAATTTTTGCCTCAAACTAAATGCATTGGATGAGAGGTCTATTCACGTTAGTGTACATAGTCAATGTTATTACCAATCTCGGCTCAATACTTTAAATGAAAACAGCTGTTTAAAGAACTAATATTGCTAAATGTAATCATAAGTTCCAGTCTTCTAAATTTAAAATTCAATACCAATATATTATTTATTTTTTTTTAGACTACCGTAGGCCTTTCAACAGCAATGCTGTCATCGTCAGGTTTTTTTTTTTTTGTCAAACTTTATTTTACAATCTGTTCAAAATACATAGAACAATAAGTAAAAATGTTAAAAATAATATTCACATGAGCAAGTATTTGTCCAGTGACAAATCTTGTTACTTATTTACTGCAAATTAGGCAAATCTGTATGGCAGGTCCAACACTTAAACTTTTTAGTCGGTAAATA
The DNA here is from genome assembly GCA_030545055.2 of Neoaliturus tenellus. Classification (NCBI taxonomy): domain Eukaryota; kingdom Metazoa; phylum Arthropoda; class Insecta; order Hemiptera; family Cicadellidae; genus Neoaliturus; species Neoaliturus tenellus. Next base: position 23,255,999 of record CM061534.1, read on the forward strand.
GAGTCACTATTATCGAGTAAGTTCACAGCAAGATTGTTCGGATGACTTTCCAACTTCATTTGATATTTTTCACTGAATCTTGTGATCTCTTCTTCAACAGTTGGCATTTTCAGGTCGTCGTGTATAGTTTTGTTTGAAACATACCATGGAGCACAGAGTAATTTTCTTAAAGTTTTAGACTGGAACCTTTGTATAATGTTAATGTTTGATTTGCTAGCTGTCCCCCAAAGTTGTATACCGTAAGTCCAAATAGGTTTGATAATAACTTTGTAAAGCAAAATTTTGTTAGACAAGGACAATTTTGAACTTTTACCCAGTAACCAATTTAATTTTCTTACTTTCAATTCCATTTGTTGTCTCTTATTCCAAATATGATTTTTCCAGGTTAATTTTTGATCCAAGTGTAGACCCAAATATTTTACACTGTCCACTTCAGTTAATAAAATATTATTCAAGGCAACTGGTGGGCATGTACCTTGCCTAAGAGAGAATGTGATGTGTGTGGATTTAGTTTCATTTACCTTAATCCTCCATTTAGTTAGCCAAAGTTGTAAATCATTTAGGAAATCTTGCAAGTGATCAGACGCTAATTGAGGCGAGTCATGCATTGATAATAAAGCAGTATCGTCCGCGAATGTGGCGACTTCAACATTTGGGTTTGTAGGAATATCAGATGTATATATTAGGTATAACACAGGTCCAAGTACACTCCCTTGAGGAACCCCAGAGTGGATCGGTTTGAGTCCAGTTAAGACATCTTCAAATTTAATTTGGAAGAATCGTTCACTCAAGTAGGATTTTAACAAATTGTAATATGTATGAGGTAGGGTAGATTTAATTTTGAAAAGGAGACCAGTATGCCACACTTTATCAAATGCCTGTTGCACATCTAAAAACGCGACAGAACAGAACCTTTTTGATTCAAATGTGTTTTTTATCATATCTACTAATCTGTGAGTCTGTTCAATGGTCGAATGTTGTTTCCGGAATCCAAACTGATGTTCAGGAATTAAGTTTGAGTCTTTAATGACAGGATTCAATCTTTTAAGTATAAGTTTTTCTAGCAATTTTGATAGGATTGGAAGTAAATTAATTGGCCGATAAGAAGAAACGTCATTTGGTGGTTTCCCGGTTTTGGAACTACAACCAACTGAGCAATTTTAAACTGTACTGGAAAATATTCAAGTCGAAATACAGCATTAAAGATAAATGTCAACAACAAAACACCTTTGCGTGGCAATTCCTTTAAAACCTTTCCTGTAACCAAATCGTAACCAGGGCTCTTTTTGGGATTTATTTCTTTTTCTATGGGAGTGCGGACCTCTGAAGATGTACATGGTGGTATAGGTAAGGCCATCTGATTAGGTGTATTTAAAAATTCTATAACATCTCTGTCATCATTCGGGGGATTGGGTATCAAAGGTTTAAAAACGTTTGAGAAGTATTCAGAGAAAACGTTTGCTTTATCAGAATTACTTTTAGCCCAAGTTCCATCAGTTTTCCGAATTGGTGGTACATGTTGAACTGGGCGTTTTATAAATCTTGTTGATTTCCATAGTGAGTAATCAGTTGCGTCAGTTGGAGTTAGACCTTTAGTGTATTCATCAGACCATGTATTTTTCAAAGTTACTAAACACCTTTTCAAATTTTGAGCTGCTCGGTTAAATCTATTTTTGTCTTCAGGATTCCTTGAATTCTGCCAAATTCGTCGTAATCGTCTTTTTTCAGCTATTTTTCTTTTGATGAAAACAGGGTAGTTTACAAATTTTGTAGGTGAGGCTTCTGCTTTTGGCGTAGCCTCCCATATCATCGTCAGGTCCGTCAAAAATTTAAACAGAAAGTTTGTTTACAAACATTATTAGACAAATACCTAATGAACATATGATTTCAAAATAAGTTAATAAATTTAACAAATTCTAATAGTACATTTTCCTTCTTCTTTGTATTATATATATCAAATTGTATTTAAAAATTGTTAGCTTTTTAATGAAATCTTCTACTAATTTTGAGTTTTGAATTGGACCTTTGTCTAAGTTTAACAATACATCTTTTTCAAATTTATTAATAATATACGTTTCCCATGCATATAAATAATTTGATGAAAAGACGCTTTTTATAATTTTTGAATTTTCTCTCCAAATGTATGGCCGGTTGTGAGACAATGGCTTGAAATGGCCAATTTTTCTTGTCCAAATGAAAGGCCTACGGTAATCCAGATAAAAAAATTAAATCATATACTATATTGAATTTTAAATTTATAAGATTAACTAAACTAATATAGCTCATCCGTTTAAGATAAGTTCCAATGCAAAAATGTGCTTCCATAAGAATAACATGGTAACTTTGCGAACGTGTGGGGCTTAGCCCTGTGGAATTTTCTTAATTTTTTTCTTTAATAAGAACCTTTTCCAGACAATAACAAACACAACAAAAAAAGCCGATCATGCGTGATGCCTTGACCAGAGAAATAGGGATTCATTTTTATACAGAGAGATGAATCTAAACTTGTAACTTATTAGCCTATATAAATCTGAATTTTTTCCTTTTATATTGAAAAATATGAGACTTGTTTTTCTACAGTAACTTAGACTTTGTCAATGATGTATCAAGATTTTATTTTAGTTATGATAGGTATAAGTAGGTATTAAGAAGTACTGGTAAGTAGTTTTGATTTGATTTTAATTACTGTTTCTTAATATAATAAACTAAAATTTAAAAAATCATCACATTTCACTGCCCCATTATCAGCAGTTGAGTTTTAAGGCAATGTCATAAAACATATTATGTCGTGTATCTTGGGGGAAATTTTTGATCCGTGACAGTACGATTTGGGGAAATTTTAGGAGTCAATATATTTTCTGCACTCTTAGAACAAAATATCCAATACAGGAGCAATTATTTTTAGGTAAACTAGATGTAAAATCTTAGTTTTAGGAGTTAAATAATTTGAACAGTACTAAAAAATATATAATTCATAAAATGGTCCTTCAATTAATTGTTTTCTTTTAAAAGTTTAAATTTAACATCTGATTGCACCCCGGTTACAAAATGTGAGACTTTATTGACAAAAAATATGTTATTTTCATTCCAGCAGCAAATTGCTCCAAAACAATACTACCTTGTAGTTATGGATACTAGGGATAAAGTTTTTTAACTGTGTCATCCAAAAACAACTGCAATAAGTCTATAAATTTTAAATCATGTCACTAAAACAATTTGTTATCATTGGAATGACAAAAGTGCCTGTTTACCCTATTTTAAAAGTAAGACCTGTACACCACCCATTATGCAACTGCACTACTGTTTATAGTCATATAAATCATATAAGTCATATCAATCATGTAGTCATATAAAAATCATATAGTCATTTAAATTCGGGTTTGAACAAAGACTGAAAACCTCTGTTACTCTCCTAGATATCATGGGATCTATCTAATAAAAGGTCTGAAGAAAAGGCCTTCCTATTAAATTTTACAACATGATCCCTTGCCCTTTTCTTTTGTATCTCCTCAAATCAATGCTCTCCAACAGGATGATTAAAGTATATTTGGGGCTTTGGGGCGCAAGGAAAGTATTTTAGGCAACTAAAAGATGGCCTGTTATAGGGGTCAGTGCTCGCCCTTACTAATGTGTATAATGTATACTGCCGACATTCCTGACACTCGCTCCTTACAATTTGTCTATGCGGATGATATTGCTCTGGCTTATCAGCACTGAGAATTCTGTCAAGTTGAGGAAGTACTAACAAATGACCTCAAGACTCTCGGTAAATACTTTAAAAAATCCTGGAAGCTAAATCCAAACCCAACTAAAACTGGGGCATCTTGCTTCCACTTGAACAAGAGACTGGCCCATCATAGCTTAGAATCGTATTTGACGGTGTTGAGCTAAAGCACAACGACCACCCACACGGTACCTGGGTGTCACTTTAGATCGGTCTCTCACATTCAAAAGACATTTACAAAACATAGCAGCCAAGGTGAGAGCTAAGACTAACATTGTCCATCACCTTGCCGTTCCACATGGGGAGCTAACGCTCAAGTTCTGTGAACCACTGCTTTGTCCCTGGTTTACTTACTCAACTGCTGAGTACTATGCTCCTGTGTGGTTGAACAGTGTGCATGTCAGAGAGATCGACGTCCAGCTAAAAAGGACTATGAAGCGAGCTATGAAGGACTATGATTGAGCCATTAGTGGTACACTCATGGCCACCCCTGTACCCTGGCTCCCGGTGATGTGTAATATCGCTCCACCTGAGATGAGGCGTAGTGATGAACTTATTAGGGAATATAGGCCTATTAAGATCTTATCTGCCCCACAGCTACCCATCCATGATTACCAACACCAAGTGATGGGGTGATTGAGGTCTCGAAAACCACCACTGCGGTCAGCATCCCAGTTGACGGCATCGATATATACTACTGGATCGCGCGCTGCCACTGCCGGCTGTGCCGGCCGAGGGTTGCGTTCACTAAAAATTGAAGGCGGTGGGTGGCAAAAGCGCTCCGCAGCGAATCACGATAGCATTGTAGCGTCACTTACGACGTTGTTTTACGTGGTGAAAAATAGTTTTAGGATATTTTCATCGTGTGTTATATTTCTTAACTACACGTCCATTTAGAATAATATTAATAACAGTCTCCAACAATAATTTAATATGTTTTAAAGCTTTTATTGTACATTCTAAAGATCTATTAATATACCCAATAGAAGTTTAACGTATTTAAAAAGTCAATTTGTTAGGATGAAATAAAACAACTATATAGGTATAAAAATTAATTTATTACTGATAAACTCCTGCAAAGAGTAATAAAAAAGCTTAAAATACGCTCATAGGTTACAAAACAAAATAGTCGTTGTTAATTTTTTGTCTTAATCCTAAATTATTCTTTTTTGTTTCCTCTGATGTTTTTCATTTTGCTATGTGATGGGACAAAATCTTAAAAAATACTTTACAAATGTACTTAATCAGAATTATAACATGAGAACCTGTAAACTCATCATTAATTGAATGTGATTGAAAAACACTTTCCTTAAAATAGTTACAAACTCTTACAGTTAGTTTGAAGTTGTTTTCTTTACACTAAACTGAATTGAATTTTATTACGAAACTGAAAAAATTGTCTGTTTGATAAAATAATAAACTTTACATACAGTACCTTTACATTACAGTACCTTACTTTACGTACAGTTATTATATTATTTGTTATTACAAATAATATAATAACGAAAACAAAAGCATAATATTGATAATAGGCTACTAACTATTAGCATTAATAAAATCGTATGAACTACAGTTGCAGTTTAAAACAGTTTTGCTTGCAAAATAATGAAATAGGCATAAATAAAATAAAATAATTATATAGATGACAAAAAATAGAATTATAAAACTCTAAGTTAAATTAGGCCTACTATGGGGGAACTATCGCGGCTACATGATGTCATAAAACCATTGACGATTGTAACCTATAGCATAATGCAAATATACTGCATCTAAAATGTAAAAAAATCTGTTTGTAACCTTAGAAGATAAGAACATAAATTCAAAACTGAAAAGAGAAGATAATAAACAAGTAGTGCCTAACACAATAAAATATACTTACCGATGAAAAGAAATGTCGCTCCCTATCTTCCATCTTGATACGAAATTAAACGTTGAACAACTTTTTACCATTAAACTGTTTTTGCAATGCTAATACTACACATCATAACACATGAAACAACTAGGTACGAGATACTAAAATCTATTTGCAACATATAGCCTACAATTAAAATGTGAAAAAAACCAGACGAAAAAACCTAAAATAAGACTAAATTCAGCTTGACCTGTCCGTTGTGAAGCCAACATAGAAATAACCGCGAGATGCAGCTTTCTTGGGAGATACCGCCTAAAATCAGCTGTTAATGTCATGGAAGGCTTTGATCAGCTGATATACATTGGTTTTCAGCAAGTTCTCCAGTGCCATCTTTAGTTCAAGGCCACGCAACACATACGACGCTTAGTACGATCTGGCGCTCTTGCCACCCAGCTCCTTCAATTCGCCCAGGATGCAACCCGCAATACTCCGCTGTGCGACGACCGGCCCGCTCCACACGGGCCTTATGGGCAGCGCGCGATCCAGTAGTATATATCGATGGTTGACGGACACAAACTTTTCCATCTATTACAACTGGACTTCCTCCTGGGACTCTTTCCAAGGTCGGAATCACTTTTTGATTGCTGACCCAAACTTAGCAGTAGGTGTTATGGATCTTCGTTGGAAGCAGTAGACTGCACTGGAGTAGGAAGTTGTAATTATTGGAAATACAAATAGGGTGACAGAGGACCAGTTTTGCGAGTGTGGAGCGAGTTCCAGACTGTAAATCACATAGTCAATGAGTGCCCTTTGAGTGCTTTCCCGGAAGGGCTGATGGGCCTTCATTGTGCAAGTTAAGCTGGGCTGCAATGGCTTAGCGCCCTGGATTTAGCAATGTACAATAAATACAATGTGCTCTGCCAATTATGAATGAATGGACCGTGCCAGTTGACAATGAATTTAGATGCTGGGGACAAACTAAGCAATAATGTTAATGACAATTTAAAATTTATCTTTTGATACCGGTATACGTTTCAGTGAAGATGGTTTGTTGTGTTCCCTTATTTAATTAATGTTTAAAATATTTACAACATTGCAAATATTTTATTTAGCTCCCCTGTTAAATAATGAAGAACTAGTTATACTTACCAAGAAAATGTTTCTTCGTCTTTGCATGCTCTTGGATATGTCCTCCACTATAGCAGCCAAAGTAAATGCAGTGAATGCAGGAATGAAGTCTGCGCTCAATCTTCTTACATGAATAGCAATAGCAATGTAAAGCCTGAAACCAGAGTACTTGTCAAATATCATATATTTAAAAAGATTATCAGGGATGTATGGAAGAGAAAAGTAGAGGTTTTACAGAGAAGTACAGTGGAACCTTGATATATAGAACCTCAATACATCGAAATCCTCAATGTAATGAGGTTTTCTCATTCCCCTTGAACCTACCTATCAATCAAATGTTATTTCTACCTCTATATACTGACATATTAGCGAGGGTAACCTCAATATAACAAACTTTAGGAGGGCTGATGCACGACCTAGCCACCTCTACATAGCGAAATTACTGAAAATCCCTCAACATATCAAGGTTAAAAGAATAAGAACAAGATGAATCATTGAACACGTCCATTTTCTTTCACGTTGCAACCTGTCACTCTACAGATGTTGCCTTTTTGCCGGGCTTTGTGTTCGCAACGCTGTTCTTGTTTACCGCATATGCAGTTAATTTATTTTGCTAGTGCCTGTTAAGTACCTGTAAGCATTTTGTTTACTTAGATGCATCTTACCTACATTATTCTTGTGAGTACTAATTTTAAGTTTACAACCCTATGGTTACTGCATGTATAAGAGTACAAACGTCTTCTAAATCCAAATTATTTATTAAGACATAATATTGTCTCCTTGTTTTCAACGGATGTTTTCAACATTCTATAATTTTTTCTTAGAAATGTCCAATCATTCCGCATCACACTTTTTCTTGTAAAGCATGTTTTCAGTTAGTAATATATTTAGTTTTATTTTAGTTTAAGCTAAAATTCAAATGCCAAATGTAGTTAATATTATTGAGAATATATATTTGATTCTTGACGCTTCCTGGGCTATTGACGGATATATCCGTTAAACTTCATTTCTATTCCAGGCTGAAAATGAATATATCCGTTTTAGGAATTTACTTTTCCGGGATAAGACGGATATATCCGTCCAAAAATACAAAAAACATATATTGTATACGATTATAAACATTATATTGACTTTTTGACAGGTAAATTTAGTTTTTACAGTTGGCAAGATTATGTCCCGTGACTTTTTCATCTGTTTTATGGTAAAACAACACATGTGTAGCGTGAAACTTTCAGTTTGCGCTGGGACCTTCCTGTGAGTGTTTGTTTACGTTTTTGTAATGAAATACTATGAGTTTGATTTAATATTTGTATTCCTAATGACTTAAATTTTGCTGAAGATGTTATAAAATGCTAAATAAGAAGTGCATCTGATGGGGATTTCATATTTGGCAGTGAAAATAACTGTAATATGAAAAATGATTCTGGCGAAGAAAGCGATTAACCATACGCACAAAGTTTTGTAATTCTTGCATTTTTAGCTTTTTTTTACTGTTTTTAGAGGAACTGTTTTTAATGTTATATTATGATAGTTAGTAAATAAAAGAACAAAATGACATAAACGGATATATCCGAATGCCGCCTGCAAAAATACTCCAATTATCTGTTTTCACATTTTTCAATTGTCGTTCTGGGCGGTGGACGGATGTATAAGTTCACCAAAGTTTTCTTGCGGGCCAAAGACGGATATATCCGTCTTCTCAAATTTTATTTTAATTGTAACATGTGCAAAAAAATTATTTCAGCATTGACAACATTTTTTTATAACCTATGAATTATTTGGAACAAATTAATAACAAAAAATTACATTATGTTTTGAACTTTTGCTTGAAATGATTACTGTATGTCTCAGACGGTGATTTAATGTAGCCCGGGAAGGGTTAATGTAAGTGTTTGTATTTAGTAAAAATGGTGTTTATCATTGAGAGATTATTAATAAATAAATGTTTTATTGGGTAGCTGAGTGGTTAAAGAGCTCGCCTTTGAATCTGAAGGTAGCCGGTTCGATCCTGAGAAAAGTTAGTGCTTTTTGATGGTTCGATACTGGACCCAGCTGCCTTTGGTCATTGGGCTATTAATTAATGATCCTGACAAATGAAACAGCTGATATTTGTCAGTAACAAAGCTACACCTCATCTGATCCATTAGAATCATCACACTCATCCCTTCAGTCATACTCACCTTAAAATACGCACCACAGAGTGCGTCGGTGTTTCAAATAAAGTATCAAAGTATCAAAGAAATATTCTCAGCATAAATATCTAAACGGACATAACCTCATTTAGGTAATTTATGTGTAGAACATAACCTACAACACCCTACAAGTACTTTAATCAAACTTTACAACTCAAAATTTATACTTATGTTTAACACATCCTGAAATATTATCATCTAAGAGTTACCTTAGTCTTTCTGGCTTCAGCAGAGGTACAAGCGACGAAAAATGAATGTATTGTTTTGTAGGGTTGGATTCCTTTAACTAATTTAAAGTTGTTTAAATGTTTGCAGCCATCACCCATGTCTATGATAAAATAAGTATATAAATAAAAGATTACTCAAATGATGAGTTTAAAAATGATAAGTGATTGCTATGTAAAAATTGATCTAAACCACTATAATAATAATAACTCCTCGATTCAATTGATTATGAAAACTATACTAAACAAAAACAATAGAACTGACGGACCGGACGGTCGGTCGGTCAGCGGTGTCGGCTTTTTAACGCTGTTGTTGTGTTGGCTGTTGTTCTCCTGTTCTTCTTCTTTATTTTCAGTTTAAGCGTTACAGCTGGTTTCAACACTTTCTCTGCCAACTTGGCGTTATACCAGCTGTTTAAAAGATATTTTATAACAGGTTAGCCACACCGAGGATTTACGAAATACTCTTCAATGGTTTATGATCTAAATCCAAATATTTTTTACTTTTAACAAGGCATTATTATAAATTATAATTTCATTTCCTGGTTACAATTAAGCGTTTTTAAACAATTTATTATGTCAAGAATCTATATCTAGAATTCTAGGGACCTCAAAAATAAAAAGTATCAAGAATAAAAAGTATCATGGTTTCAGGCATAAGTCTTACTGTGACTACGTAATTAGCTTCTTCCATGTGGGGAAAATTCACTAAAACTAGGAAAAATTTTATGATTAAATAAATTGACACTAAAGATTTCATTCTTATAATTTGATTACTCATATTTAACAGAGCATGTGATTTATTTCATCACAACAAATCCAACAACAGGGGCGTACCCAGGGGGGGGGGATATCGGGATATATCCCCCCCCCGAAATTCTGAAGGGGATATTTAATTTATTTTTATTTCAATTTTTCAAGTAAAACATTATATAATTTATTTTTCAATGTAAACATTTTTCTACTCTTAAACTTGAATGGTTTTAATATTAATATGTTCATAATTTAAGTTTCAAATGGGATGCTAGATAGGGAGTAGTGGTAGCGGGATCAACTCAAAGGGACAACTATGTGACCAACAGCCCCGAGGAGTATTACCGGTGCGGCGTTTTCATTCCCTTCCTCGACCATTTCCTTAGTGAAATGACGCAGAGATTTTTGAAGCATCGGGATGTTCTTAAAAAAATATCCCTCCTCTTTGCCGCAGAATTTAGTTAAATCTGAGAATACAGACATAGATCTATGTTCAACAACATTGGCCAAACAGTGGCCATCAATCATCTCCAACCCTGCCCAATTTTCCGCCGAATTGGCGATGTGGAAGAGAGTGATGAAAGAAATGGGAAAGGAGAAGCTCCCCACTGTATTCCTGACAGGCTTGGATCATTGCAACGAAATGTTGTTCCCAACATTGCATACCATGCTTAAGGTATATAATTATGCTCTGAATTAATACATTACAATATCAATGTTTTTACTAGGCCATTCAGTTTTTAAAGTATTGGTTAAGTCTTAAATACTTCATGTTTAATTTTTTTATGTTTATCAAAATAGCCATTGAGTCAGTATCACGTCTGGTATACATTAAATAATTTTTTATTCTTTCCGTGCCTATTTAAAAGTTTTGTTATAACTGTAAAGTTGGCTTACAGACATTTCTACTACGATTTTTACAACTATTGAAGTAATAAATAATCTTTTGTAATGATTACTATACAAAATATAAGTTTACAAATAAATAACTCTTAGTAAGACTTGTTTGGTTTATCTGTGATTTATTAATTTTAAGATGAGCGTCACGTTGCCCGTCACAACAACGACAGCACAGCGATCATTCTCCACTTTGCCTAGTCTGAAATCATTCCTGCGCAATTCGACGTCTCAAACTAGGTTAAATGGTCTAGCCCACCTCTCTATTCACATAGACATTAATGTTTTACCTGAAGAGGTCTTGGACGTCATGGCTAAGAAGCCAAGAAGACTCGATATTTTGTTAAATTAAGTGTCATATGCTGGTGTAAGAGGGTATGTAATTATTGTAACTTGTATATAATTGAGGTGTAGGTTGCATACAACTATATAAATTTTTCCAAAACTATATAAAAGTCTATCCTGGTATTGAAATTAAAGTTTTATACCAACATATACATGGTTTAATTTAGTTTTAACACCTATGTATATAGTCAATGGTAATAAATTGTATGTTATTTCATGCATTCCCTTTTATGTACCGTACAGGTATACACATACACGCACATATATGTACTAATACACATATATATGTATATATTGTCATACACATACATATATATCTTCATGGAATTATGAACTGATAATATCCCCCCCCGAAAAAAAATTCTGGGTACGCCACTGTCCAACAATACATTATGCACAATGTTCTAAGATTTTAGCGAATTTCCCTATAGGGAATACGCTATTACCTTTAATACCTTTAATACCTTTATTGAAATGGCGACCTAACTCAATAGGTAGTTTAAAGCCAAGTATGAATGACGGTAGTAGTCACGGTAAGACCTAAGCCCGGGACCATGATACTTTTTCGTTTTGAGGTCCTTAGAAGCCAAAAACACCGTTCGTTCAAATTGATATATATGTATATATATATGTGTCCGTGAACACGATAACTTTTGAACGGAACCTCCGATTTATATATATATATGTTTCTAATGTTTTAAAAGGCATTAAACTAAACAGCGAAATTTAGTACAGGGGTGTAAGCCAGCGTCTACATGGTTGAGTTCGCGAACCAGAACGATCGGACCATGGGAACGGGGTTTTATGGGTTTTCAAAAGGGTTAAAAATGGGTTTTTGGCTTTTTTTACTTTTATTTAGAAAATTCAACAATTTTAACTTAAACCATTTAAAAGAGCTTAAAAAAACAAACAATCTAGTATCTGGAATTTTTTACCTAGCTTAAATGGTTATGGAGAAAATCGAAAAAGTATGTTTTCCATGTTATTCTTATGGGAAATCAACAAAACTTTCTATCTTGCTTATTTATTGACATCTTGATAAAATTTGTTATGTACCTTCATTAGGAAGCGTTTAACTTATATTTGCTAAGGAAACCCATATGGCGGCAAACCTAGGTACTCTCCTATAGGGTTTATGGGGAAAATAAAAAGAACACCATAGCCTTATCAAATTTGGTATGTACAATCACTAGGTAGGGTTTAACTTATATTTATCAACAAAACCCATATGGCGGCAAACCTACATACTCTCATCCCCATGGATTTTATGGGGAAATAGAAAATATATACCAAAATTCCATTGGAAATTCGCTGAGTACGCAGGTCTGCTGCGACGGGGGTATTTTGTGAATAGATTCTGTAAATCAAGATCCAAGATTTCATTTGCCATAAAATTAACTTTTACAGGGTGTAATCAGCTAGCACAGGTGCTCGCTGGGTGTAATATCAAAGCAAGTACATTTTTAATCACCAATCATGAGAGCCTATACAAATACAAATACAAATTCTTTATTGCTTACACAACCTTTCGTCATAGAGCAATGTTTATAAATACAATAATTTTCTTTTTCAAATTTTAACTCTAATAATAATTTTTTTAAATCATGGCCTTAAAACAATGAAACAATGAAAATCTTTTTATAGATAATTGATGATCTTGTTATAGATAATTAATAATTTTCAAACTAACAAATGCAAGAAATAATTTGCAAAACTACTTGGATCCAGCTGAATTCATCGACAAATTATTGTATGTGATTTCTCATTGATGATAACCACACATAGCCTATTCAAACAAGGGTCTATAGTAAAAGGGGATATTATTGCCATGAATTAAAAATATTTGAATGGGGTTAAAGATACCGTATATTGTAAAGTGTATAATTATTAATATATTATTTATTTATCATTACTAAATATTTTTAGCGTTTTATGTTAAAAAGTATTTACAATTTATAGCAACATACATCGAGGGTAATTTGTGTAAGATTTGGGATAATTTTACTGTTTAGGGTAAAATTACAGCATTCCATTGGCAACACTGATGTGATGTAAACATAACCTTCACTCAAATGTCAAAAATTCAACATTCAGTCACATCGTCACATCACATCATAAGCACCAGACTGTACTTGAAGTAAAGTTTTGCTGTTGTGCTCAAGGAAGTAAAGCAAAAGATATCAAGGCGAAAGTTAATTCAGTGTTCAGTGTCCTTCACTCCGGAGAGAGGTTTCAACTTGCACAACACCGTTACTTTTTCACCGTTCATCACGGCGAGACATCGTGTGTTGGCGATTATGGGTTTACTAGTCAATACTTTGTTAATTTTGTACTTTTTCAATTTCTTTGAAACTGGAGATGTTACCGTTGACTTCCACCTTCAAAAGGTAGGCCTATATTATTTTACCACTCATTCGCTGAATGTTGTTTTATAAACAGGCTAAGTTAGTCTATTTTAACTTATTCATGAAAATCACTTATATGGTAGAATAGATTGTAAATAGGCCCTAAAGTTGGTAAGTATTTTAAATTAAAAATTCACGATTGAGTGGCTGTTTAGTTTAATGCCTTTTAAAACATTAGAAACATATATGTAGGCTAGATGTTGTGGTTTAAAAGCAGAACTCTCTTTTGCAATGTCCTCTCCAACAATGTATGATATCCTTGGGATTAACTTAGTAATATATATTCAATTTTATACTGTGTAGCTCAAAGAATATAAAATTACGAGGTGGCCCGTGCGCAACTTGCGCATTTTATGATTCTGTATGAGTGAAACTCACCTACAGTACGTTAATGTTTATTATAAAGTGACAGAGATCTAATTTTGTTTACTATCTGGCTTTTAAAATTCATCTGAAGGTAGGCCTAATCAGCTGTTAAATTACAATTCACATTAAAGAGCTTGCAATAAAAGTTTGTCAACATTTTAAAGCGCTCTCTAGAAATAAATCAAAGGCGAGGGGGCCGAAGCCCGAAACAATATGACCTTTTTAATTGCGATTCATCACTGCGGTATATAATAAGCTTTAAAATGACACCTTAATCTTAAATACCCCCGTCGCAGCAAACCTGCGTACTCAGCGAATTTCTAAAGGATCTTGAGATTTTGTATTTTCCCCATAAACACCATGGGAATGAGTATGTAGGTTTGCTGAAATTGGATGTTGTTAGGAAATGTTAGTTTTGTTATAAAATGTAGTAGTTAGGTAAGATAAATATCAAATTGTATCAATAATAACACTTTTAAATTTTCCCCATAAACCCATGGGGGTGAGTATGTAGGTTTGCCGCCATATGGGTGTTTTAAGCAAATATCAGTAAAACCATACCTAGTGAATGTGCATACCAAATTTTATCAAGATATTCCTATAAATAAGTGAGGTACAGGGTTTTGTTGATTTCCCATAAGATTAACATTGGAAACCTATTTTTAGCTTTTCTCCGTAACCTGTTAAGTCAAGTTAAAAATTCAAAATACTAAATTGTTTGCTTTTTTAAGCTCTTTTAAATGGTTTTGGTTAAAATTGTTGAATTTAAAAAATTAAGGTCCAAAAATGCCAAAAACCCATTTTTGACCCCTTCGAAACCCCATAAAACCCCGTTCCCATAACCCGATCATGCTGGTTCGCGAACTCATGAAAATAGATCTGGTCTTACACCTTTATACCAAATTTCATCAAAATCGGAGGTCCCCTTCAAAAGTTATCAGTACCACGGACACATAGATATATATATATAGATATATATATATATATATATATACATATATATGAAAATGAACGAATGGTGTTTTTGGCTTCTGGGGACCTCAAAAGGAAAAAGTAAAGTGGTCCCGGGCTTAGGTCTTTCCATGGCTACTACCGTAATAGCGTATTCCCTATAGGGAAATTCGCTAAAATCGGTTCAGTAGGTCGAGGGAAAAACAGACAACAGTGTAACAGACGAAACCCTTATAGAAATAAGAAGATAGATATTTTCTAACCTAAAACATAGCCTTAGTTTTTAACCATAACAAACAGTTTAATTGTTGATTTCCAGAATGTTGGTAAGTTACTTGTTATACTTGGTACTAACATTTTTGGTTAGGTCCTGTAGCATTGACGAAACTCGTAAAATTCTTTAAATTCTAAAATAACTGATTCAGTGAAATGTTTTAAGTTCACTCTTAATATTTTGACAAATTACAATTTTAAGTTTGAAAAGCCAATTCTGATGATTACCTAAAGCACTTCGGGTGAGTCGTGGTGTAGTGGTTAGCGCGCCGGACTTCAAAACCATGGCAATGATGTTGTGGATTCGAATCCGCGTTCTGCCAGTGACTTTTATCAGTACCATTCACCTTGTACTGTATTGACTCAGCCCCTTATTTTGTCTAATACGATCCACGCACAGATCAGTAGTCTAAGTGGACGGGGCAAAGTAAGGGAAAAAGAGATCCACCAACCTCTTAAAAAGTATATAAGTATATATATAAAAAAATATATTGAAAAGAATTAGTTTTTTCTATTGGTTGATTTTTATGCAAACTTATATCACTTTGACAACTGAACAAATATAGCCTAATTAATTTTTTAATTAAAATTCCAGTTTTCTAAGGAAAGAAATTTTAATCAAATCAAAATCTTTATTTCCATTTAGGCATGTACATGCAATTGGCATCATCACAAACTTAAGACTAACTTATGTAAACTAAATTTATAGAGAAGTGGTCTAAAATTGGCCTGAGAGGTTTCCTTATCAACTGCAACAAATTTGATAATTTATTGCCAGTTCACAATTACCCAGTTTTAAGATTGTGGGGTAGGATAGTTGTGAATTACTTTACACAAAGGGGTAATTGTGAACTTGTTATTTTAAGTGTTAGAGTAGTTTTAGTTTTCACCTACATTCATGTATTTCTCTTTAAAAAAAGTTCTTTCTTTAACTTTTTGGTGAAAACCAACTAATTTTTTATATTCCTAATAAATTATTATGACAAAAGATAATTTTAATCTTGCATTAAACTAATAAATACAGTTTTATTACATGTTATTTTACCTTGCGTACAATAATTTTCAAACCAGGGTAAATGTGAAGAGAATTAGTTGGGATTTATTTTCATATGCCCATTTTACTTTGGGTGAGTTCTAAGTAATATTTCTAATATTATTCACTTTTACCCTACAAATCACAAAATTTGCAATATTCTAGGAATTGTAAACTAACATTTAGTACATTCAGGACAGGTTAGTAACATTTTTGTTTGTCATAGGAATCCACTCAAAATTTTTATGGTGTATCCTGAACATAGAACTCCCTAGCCTATATACACCTGGAACGCTCACATCGTTGTCAGAATCCGCAACCTGAGGGAAAAAGGGCAGGCAAGAACAACCAAGACTAATTCTGGCAGTGCGCGCGCTTTCATTCATACGCTTGTTCCTCATACATAAAAAATAACAAGAATGACTCTTATATAATACATTTGTAATCTGCATGAACTAAGTTTTTCCAATTTTATTCATAGTTCTAAGATACTTATATTTTAATTTTTCTCATGATAATTTTCCCTAAACATAAAATATCATTAAATAACCATTCATATGAAAGTGGAAGTGACTGAAATAAATACAAGAGCCAGTTGAACTATGTTTTATTAAAACACAATGAATAAAATTTTATATTCGTTTCTTATAATAGGCTAAGTAAATATTTGTTAAGCAATGTAATAACATAAAAACAATTAACTATATGACAGTAAATTCAAAATTAAACACTTACTCATGAAAAAAAGCCTCTCCTTCTTACAATTAAGTTAGTGCAGTTGAATGATGATCACGACACCATAAAAATGTAATAACTATTCATCTAAACGTTTTAACAATATTTTAAAACTTACATAGTAAACTTAAACTGTACCTTATGAAACGCCCACTCGTTATGAAGGTTATGAAAGAAATGAGGAGGAATAAAAATATTCTATATGTGAGGACAAAATTGGACTAACAAAACGTAATAGATAATCTGAGCATCGCGCACAGGTGCGATTCTCCGAAATCTTCAGTGTCTCGCCACTTTTATCTTTACGCTTGTTCCCGAGAAAACCATTCACTTTATAAAAAAAGTTTAAATGTAAAGATGAAAATTCATCTCATTGTCTACAACTTTGTCGCTTGAAGTTTTTTCCTGTCCAATGAATCAAAAATATTTACGCGTAGTAACTTTTTCATGTTCTAGTTCTGTATTAACATTCGTTTTTATATAATAGCTTTTACTAGTTAAACATAATAGCTAAGCTATTTATATTGTTATAACCAGCAACTCTTATTCATTAAAACCGTTCGTGTTTCAATGAATTTTGATAGTTAGAAATTGGCAAAGAAGTGTAAGTGAGCGCATGCATAAAAGCTTTCGCTGCTCATTTAGCATTTTTACCTGCCCTTTAGTACACAGGTTGCGGTTTTTGGTCGAGTTTTGCCTTGCATGAGCGTTCGAGGTGTGTATACCGTATATAGAGTTCTATGATCCTGAATAATGTAGAATTATAAATAAATATACCGTAATATGACATTTATAGCAGAAAAATACTTTTAAAAAGTTTTTTGCCAAAAAAGAAAAACCTCTTCACAATTACCCTGGTCAACCCTACTACAAGATCACTGAAAGAATTTAGGCTGTTATTGACAAAAATTGGTTGTTGTTGGCAGAACTACCACGAGCCGAGGACCTTCGGCAATGAGGAGCTGACGCAGATAGCTCAGTTGTCTGATCCCTTTCGTTTTGAGAAGATCCTGTCTCACATCCTCGTCCCTCGAGTGGTTGGCTCCGAGGGGCACAGACGAGTCAGGGAGGTGAGTTTGATCAACAAATAGCCCACTCTAAATTTATACCCAATACATGCTTAATTTTGTTCATCGTTGCATGCTTTCTTACTACCTTAAGGTAGGTTTACACGTGAGAGTTTTTCACTCTCAGAGAGTTTTGTACTCTCAGCAGTTACTCGCAGAGGTGTTTACACAACGAGCGAATTTTCCGATGGTTAATCCCAGACAGTTTTCTGCGAGTAGGCCTACTATCAACAGCTGTCTGAGATTTTTATGACAGTAACTAACTACTCTCCGAGAGTGAAGAACTCTCACGTGTAAACCTACCTTTAGAGGATCAAGCCTATACATTTTTATCTAGATATCAGTAGGAGCTATGGTTTAAAACAACTGAAGGTAATGGTAGGCTCTTTGGCTAACCTGCTTCACGGTCTGATACTTACTTATGTATTATTTTTCTCATTTTTATTTACCGATACTACAATTTAAAAATAATAATAATATTTTCTGCCATAAAACAATTTACATTGATTGCATTGGCATTACAAACTAATTTTAACTTAGATATTAAATTTTTCTTCCATATGTCTCTTCTTCTTTATTATGACTGATGACTTAAAAATTTTTACTGTTAAACGTCGATGATTACATTTATTTTATCTTTCAGGAAATCTTCAATTTTGAAGTATGCTCCTTTTTGTAGTAATTTTTTCAATAACTTTTTAAATTTTTTTCTTCTTTTAATTTAACTTAGTTGGTAACTTGTTATAAAATATGACACCATTAAATGTTTTTTTTAAATGTAGTATTGTGAACAGGAATTTTGAGGTTGAGGTTATGCCTTATGTTTTTTTTATGTTTCTTGTGTTTTAAATAGTTGTAAATTTTGCATTGTAAAATTTGCATTTTAATTAAAAATATTTTGAGTAAAAGGAAGTAGGTAGGCCGCTAAGTGTAAGAGAACTATCGCTTTATTAATTGGCGCACTTTTACTTCTTGAAAATATAGGGTACGGTAACCCATTGGAATTACAGATCTTATGTTCGGACCTTAAGGCTGCGGTCTACCCCAACCAAAACAAAAACAACAACAATACCGAATATGCCGCCTCGCGGCCGTAGCGCGAGGCAAGTTTTATAGATGCAGAGGTTTACGGGGATCGTGTTTCAGAATTAACCAATTAAGATAGAGATTGACTCTTAACTTTTTCTAAAAGTACAAAAAAGGATCTCGTCGGCTATCTTTTTAGAATTTTTATATAAAATTTCTAATTTCAGTTATAATTGTGTAAAATTATCTGTTTTTGAGTTTTATAGATGCAGAGGTTTACGGGGATCGTGTTTTAAAAATAACCAATTAAGATAGAGATTGGCTCTTAATTTTTTCTAAAAGTAGAAAAAAGGATCTAGTCGGCTATCTTTTTAGAATTTTAAAATAAAATTTCTAATTTCAGCTATACCGGTCTAAAATCATCTGTTTTTCTCGATTTTTAACTGAAGTTTTCTATTGGTTTTAATGAGCTAATTACAAAAGTGTAACAGAAGGAAATTAGTACCGTTATTCTTTTTTAATATAACACCTTATTTATACCTCTAGGCTTCATTTGGCAGAAGATAACACGATTATAAAAAACCCTTGCATTTGGGTGCGCGCCAGGGGTAGACCGCACCCTTAACATACTTAAAAGGTACTTTCCCAGGATGTTACATTTTACCTTGTGCGCTGTCAGACTTTCATATCTTGGAAGATTCTTGCACTTATTTTGGTTCTGTTCTGAATGAAAAATTATTTTTAAGTTACCGTAACTTATTTTCAGACAAATTTTTTGTTAGTGTCATTTCTCAAAATTGAACCATTAAACTATCGTCATTGTCTAAGCTGTGACTAGTTGTGGCTACTGCATCGTGATTCAACCGCAGGTTTTATTTCCAGTACATCGCTGGCCAGATGAGAGGTCTGGGCTGGCATGTCGAGCTACAAGAGAGTGTTCAGCCGACCCCCACGTTTGGAGAGTTGAAGTTCACGAACGTCATCGCACGGCTGAACCCGTCGGCCGAGCGATTTCTCACGCTGTCATGCCACTACGATAGCAAGTACATGCGCGAGGGCGAGTTCATGGCAGCCACTGACTCGGCCGTTCCGTGTGCGATGATGATCGATCTCGCTCACGCTCTGCAACATCGGCTCGAGCCCTTCACACACTCGGTGAGTCTTGTTTAATTGCTCTCAAGTTACAAATTAAGTTGCCTGGACTGTGTAACTTAAATAGATAATAATCAGTTAAAATCTTACTCATGGTAGTGTACTAACAAAATTCTAGAAGGCAGTGGCAAAATATCATAACATCTATAGGACTTATAAGTGTAGGATAAAATATAAATGTGATTTGATTTAGGCATAGTATGCAATATGTTCTACGCATTCTGGAAATCAAAGAAAAGTCAGAAATTTTTTTTTTAATGTCGAAAGCATGGAATTCCTCCCCAATAATTTATGTACAGTTTTGGTATGGTTACTATAGCAGGATTCACGAAAATAGTCCGATGAGAGTTGATACATTGTTGCCAAATTTATCCTGAAACACATTTTTATACTGTGTACACATGGTAAACATAACAACAAATGACAACATTGCAGGGTGAGAAGGGGTGAGGGGGAACACAGCTGTTAAAATGTCCATCGGACTATTTTCGTGCATCTTACTATAGGAGTATCTGTCCAGTCTGGACAATATGCTGCATTAATCAGATTTAGTTGAAATTTGTTGTTGTTCAATTCCTTTTATTCTGCTTTTAAGATCTTCTGTTGTTTTACGATCAACACTTGTTTTAATTTTCAATTCAATTAATTTAATCCCAAAAAAGTAACTAAAGATACAAGTCTATGGCCTTCAGAATGGAAACATGTAACATCTTATTGCAAAACTTTAAACTGAGACAGATTTATTTTATTCACCAAAATTTATGAAGAAATAATGTAGAGCCGTTGCATTAACTAAAACAGCTTCACATATTATAAAAGGATGTAGGCATATTTACCACCATAACGATAATTTATTAAACACCATAAAATTATGAGCAGAGACAGATTTTTTAGCCTCCATTTAGTATTAAGGATACTTTATACCTTAAGCCACGCAACAATGTGTAATAATTAAATTGAATGTCGTTAATTTTTCTTGCAATATTTTTAATTTGTATGGTTTTTTATACGGTATTTTGTTTTAGAACACTGATTTATCAGTGTTCTAAATCTATGTTCTAAATTTAAAATTCTAGTGGGATGTTGTTGCTACAGATTTGTGTTTTTAAATGTTACAGTTTTATAAATGCATTTCAAGCTATAATATCGCTCTGAAATGTTATGTGTTACAGAGTGAACAAGTATCACATTTTTAATGTAAAAATGTTGAAAACCTCGTTAATTATAGCATAAAAGTGTAAAAGAGGGAAAAATTTGGTTTCCTTTTTTAATCTTTTTTATTAATCACCGTATTTAATAATTTTCAGAGTCTAAGTCTGATGCTACTATTCTTTGATGGGGAGGAAGCTTTTGTGGAATGGGGTCCAACTGACTCTTTATACGGCTCCCGAAGTTTGGCAGAGACCTGGGAGAAGTGCAAATATCCTCATGCGAAATCTGAGACTAATGAACTCGACAGAATTGTAAGTCTCGTCTATTTTTAGTAAATTTCTTTATTGGGAATATTTAGTGAATTTCCCTATAGGGAATACACTATTATGGTAGTAGTCACGTTAAGACCTAAGCCCGGAGCCATTATACTCTTGTTTTGAGGCCCCTAGAAGCCAAAAACAACATTCGTTAAAATTTTTGTATAGGCTATATGTGTTCATTAACAGGATAGGCATAGCTCTCGAACCGAACTTCCAATTTTGATAAAATATGGTATAGCGACTTAGGGCAGCGTTCATCAAGTTAAGTTAAAAAAACCAGCATTAGCGTACCATGGGAACGGGGTTTTATGAGGTACCGTACCAAATGGGTCAAAATGGTTTTTTTGGCATTTTTTTTATTCAACAATTTGAGCTTATACCATCTAAAAGAGCTAAAAAATAAACAATTTAGTATTTTGAATTTTCAACCTAGCTTAACAGATAACGGAGAAAATACAAATACCCTATGTTTTCCATGATATTCTTATGACAATCAACAAATCCCTACATCACACTTATTTATTGACATAACTTGATAAAATATGGTATGTACATCCACTAGGTAGAGTATAACTTATTGAAACCCATTTGGTGTCAAACCTACATACTCACTCGTCACACCCATGGGGAAAATAGTAAATACCTACCAGATTTTTATACAATTTAGCATATACCTGCACTGAAAAGGAATTGTTGTCAGTTTGCTTACAACACTCACATGGCATCAAACCTTCATCCTCATTCCCATATGGGGAAAAAAAAGTTTATTGGAAATTCACTGAGTACGCAGGTCTGCTGCAACGAGGGTATTAATTTAATGAAATTATTATAATGTATGTCACACATAACTTGATGGATGAATCTGCATTACTGTTCACTTTAAAATAAGTTATCTGATAGTCAGCTTTTCTATGATAATTAACATGGAAAATCTTTTAATGTTTGTGGAAATGTATCTGCTCTTCCCCCTCGCCTATCCTAGCTTTTTTGTGGCCATTTGTCAACTTATGTGGTGACTTTTAGTCTTGCTTGTTTGAACTCTACTTGCCTTGGTAATTTTTGTAAATGAATACCTGTATTAAGTTATATAATTCATTTATTTCTAATTCTGTTTTTATCTTCTGTCAAAGTACTCTAAATTAAATAAATTCCTTACTTTTTCTTTGCTTGAATAAAACTTAATTATAGCCCTAAATTCATTTAAAATCCTTTTTAATGGATAAATTAAGGAAAAAACCAAATTTTTGTCTGTTTATAAAAAAAGTTTTTTGTTTAACATTGTAAATACGCTTGGTAGTCTGATGATGTTTTCATTAAAAATGAAAGGCCTAACAAAAGTCTAAATTTTAATTATTATAAATCATAAGATATTATTTAAAAATTAACTTATAACTTTCTATTAAGAAGAGCTTGTTCAGAAATATCAAAGCATTTAATTACAATAGTATAAGCCAAAATAGCAATTTTATAAAAATTTTCTGTCATCTTTGTTTACAAAACCGATCATAGGAGATCAGGAAAGTTGAATTCAGCTGCAGAAGACCAATTGCTCAAAGCTGAACAATCAAGTTATATAAAATTTAATATTATTCATTCACCGGTTCATTAGGAATGGGTTATACTTTAACGTAGTTTTCGTTATCACTGATAGAGGGGAATCCCATACACAATAAATCATCACCAGTCTAGTTGTTTTGTCTACAGAGTCTGTTACATAAGCTGTTATTAAATAGGAGCGATATAACCTTGACAGCACAATCCTCAAAATGATCCTCTTGGTAGCATGACGTTGGGAGGATTCTTTATTATTGAGGTTACAACTTTAGTTAGTTTGCAATTTTAATAATAGAATAGAAAAAAACTCTGCTTGAACAAATAAAATGAAAATCGGTAAAATAACTTTGATCCATTCATTAAAAAAACAGACTAACATATTCCTTATGGTATAACTTTTTCTAAATACTCATAGTAACATTTTTCAATTAGAAATTTTTTTGACCAAAACTACATAATCTATTTTTAATCATCATTAAGGAACAACATTATTTACAGCAACATTAACTTGACCATGGCTCCCATTCCGCATTCTGCAAAACATATTTCGCCATGATTAATAACTCAATAAACAATGATTGTGTGCCAGCCAGAAACTTTCAACAACTGATAACATGAACTCACTGGGTTACGTTCCATTCAAGTCATTGTTCTTGTAAAAAATTGTATGCCATATATATATATCGATAATACTAGGAGTACACTTATTCTGATCATAGGGGAATGAACATATAGTAACAATAAGACAACCCTAAATTTAAGTCATTTAAAAAAAATAAACAAAACATGCCAATGATGTATTAAGACGCAAAAATAAACTCATAAACATAGACCTAGTAAAATTTGTGTTTGGTCCTTATTAATGTACAGTGTGACTTCCGGGAACCAGAAGAATTTGAAACAGTTGTTGTATTGTTATTTCACGAGTTAAGGAGACGTGGGTTATGTTGTTGTCTTAAGTATGTCCTGCCATTTTAGTCTAAATATATAAGTAGTCAATATAGCATTGTCTTTTTTATATATTAGGGCCAATATTTTAATTCGGGACAAATTTACTTTAAAAAATAAATAAAAAAATTGCAATAAAATTAAAGTTTTAGATTTTTAATACATAATAGCGACATGCCTGATCATGATACATTGTATGTTTGTGCTGAAGACACCGGGTTTCATCACTACACTGAGGCAACTACAGTCATGTGTGAGGATTTCTCTTATCTTTGATCCTTTCATCAACATTTGTAATGGAGAAATTTTGTTTCATCATAAAATTGAGAAAAATAAACTTATTATATTATTGGCACCATTTAATGAAAAGTGAAACCGTCCTAATTGATTTTTACCTCCCCCATTGTTATGGAGAATAGTGTTTATTGAATATAGAAAAATTGTATTGTGATTGTGCTTGGAGTTAAGACATTTTACCCCTAGTTTGATAGTCTTTTTTAATTAGTTGTTCACTCAATGTTATTTTCTTTCATCTCTATAAAATGTTTTTACATTTTGAATGAAACTCAGTAACCGAAACGGAATAATTTTATATTGGTGCTGATCTGCACTGTTTGTTTTTTATTTATCAAGTTTTTTTTATTGAGTATTAATTTTTTTATCAAGTTTAAACTACAATTTGATGTTATGGACCATATTCCCTTTAAAGCGTTTAAGGCAAGTTACATTGTACATCCCTCTTAACAAAATGTCCCTCGGGTATAAACAAGAAAAGAGGTTTAAAAATACAGGAGTCAAATTTAAAAACGGTTCTAGACCATTTAGAGTTTGAAATTTGTCAAAAGTAGTAAACGTTTATGTATGAAATTAGTCACAAAATGTTAATGGTAAAGTGAGAGATTTTGAGAACCAGGTCAAATCCAATGCTGGTGAGAGGAGTAATGAAATTTATGTGCCTCTTGGGAACAGTTACGACCCACATAAGCTGTTAACCCACATCGTTAAATAAAAACCTCTCTAATGTCAGTGAAGCAGATTGATCAATTTCATACTCTGTAAATAGATCAGACTACACTTATTTTGCGGTTTAATACCTCGTTATGCAACGGGTTTGAATTTGGTTCAATACTGTACATTTTTATGTACAGTATTGAACCAACAACAACTTGAACAAGTAACAACTTGTAATATCATTATCGGTGCTTATTTGCGACAGCCGTTGATAAAAACTAAAATGTGTAATTGTTCTAATTGTTTTAATGTTCTTCCTTTCTTTCCTGATAATATGAATGTTCAACATTACATATCCCAGTTTGTAAATTATCAATTTTCCTCAAATTTTCTTTTAATTGGGTTTGGGGAAGGGGCCCGGTAAAGTCTCATCCGCGGAGCCCCGCTTGGCTCTGGAGAGCCTTGATACGGGGTTAAAATTTGAAGTGGACGTTCCTGTTTGCTCAAAAATGCTCACTAAGAAACGGTTTTGCAATCTACCAACAGGGCTCCACCACACAGGATTTCAGAATTTCTATCTCATGTTATTCTTATGGCGAATTTTTAATATGAATCGAGAAAATAACTAATCTGAAAAACTACATGACCTACAATAATGAAATTTGGCATGGATGTTCCTCTTTGATCATAGATGCTCACTGAGAAACACTTTTGCAAAACTTCTTCAGGGCTCCCGCCCACAGGTCTTCAAAATTTAAATATAATGTTATCCTTATGGTAAATTTAAATATGAACTAAGGGAACAACTAATCTCAAAAACTATAAGGCCTGCGAAGTTTAAATTTGGAGTGATCTCCTTGCTCACGGGTGTTCAATAAAAAGTTGTTTTGTACACTTCCTGTTTTTCCTGTGAGGGCCCTGCCATCAGAACTTCAAATTACTGTAGAGCCTACAGTGTTGAAATTTGATATGGGCGTTCTGCTTTGCATATAGTTTCTCACTAAGAAATAGTTTTGCAAAGGTAGTTTTTGAAGTTCTATAGAACTCTGCCCCACAGGACTTCAAAATTACTCTAAGGCTTACAGGGCTGAAATTTGACATGGACATTCTTTTTTGCTAATAGTTAATCACTAAGAAATGATTTTGCAAATATAGTTTTTAAAGTCCTTTAGGGTTCCACCCCACAGGACTTCACAATGACAATAGGGCCTGGGGGGATGGTTGAAATTTGACGTAGTCGTTCCTCTTTGTCTGTAGGTGCTCACTAAGAAAAGAGATTGCAAAAATCCTTCAGGGCTCCGCCCACACCAATTCAATGTTTCTATATAATTCTCAAGGAAGAAGATTTTGTTGCGCTGAAAGAGATTTTACTATCATCTATAAAATTAATTTAATCACGGGCGAAGCTATGACCGGCAATAGCTAGTAGATTATAAAATGTAATTATAATGATTCATCAATAATTTGAAAGGCAAATATAATTTTCACATTGATTTGCACTTTGCTGAAAACATGCTAGGTGGAAATGGTTGGAAAGTATATTATGGCTATGATATCAATGGTATGGTTATTAATTTTAGTGCACCCTACATACTTATTGTTTTAGTTTCAAAACAATTCTATGAATTAGAATGTAGGATTATTTTTAAAATTGTCAAAGGAGATCATGTAAATTTGATACTCTCGCATATTTGGAAATTGTCATTATTGCGCACACAAAAAAACTCTGCCAACAAACCAAATTAAAATTATCACCTAGCCAACCAATACCAACATTCAAATGCCAATAATTCAAATTTGTCCTAATATGCTTCATATTTTTATGTTTTTGTTTTGTTTTTTATTTATTTTTTAAGGTGTTTAATAGGCTTCCTACATTTTAATTTTGTTGCAACAATATGATTTCTTATAGTGGACACCAAAGTTAAAGAGACTAGAGGGAGGCAGGTAGTCCCGGCCTGTTCTAATTTTTTGTCAATGAAACATTCCCTACTGTAGCACAACCGACCGGGTCTCGGGGAATTCTCAGAATTTTGATCACTGCCTAAAATTTTCAATAATCGAACCAATGCATAAACAAAAACAAATGACGGCTTATATTTTTGTGTTGATTAGACGATTTAAAAATTTTTTGAATCTTAGTTCTAAGATGTTTAATAACCAATCTGAGACCTTAATTACACCTAATTAAACATTGTAGAACTATGATGCAAAGTTTGTTTTAATCATCTAATCGACATGAAAAATATAAGCCGTCATTAGTAAATGTATTCGTCATTGTTGGTTTGATTATTCGACAATTTGGGCAGTGGTCAAAATTCTGAGAACTCCCCGAGACCTGGGCGGCCTTCTGGTGCCTAATCGATCGGCCACGTTATAATAGGGGATGTTTTGTCAACAAAGGATTAGGACGTGCAGGGACTACATGTTTCCAGTCTATTATAACTGGTGTCTACTGGTAACTTTTTTCTAAATAATAAATGCTAGATTTGGAATGAATGCAAATAAAAATATTTTAGGTAGGTACAAGTCAATAGTTTTGGTCTTGAGTCTTCAGTGTTGTCAAAACTGTTTTCCATTCAAGTCTATCAACTTTATTGTGGGTCAAGGTCCGATCACTTGTGCATGTTTCAACGTTGGTCTTGGTGCATGCTAAGAAAAAATAGATTGTGCAATGAAATTAATCGGTAAGTTTCAGAAACTTGAGGCTTAAGGAATTACGTTTTGGGGTTTGCTTGGGTATACTGAAAGGAGGATTGCTTTAAATTTAGGTGTTTGTGTTGATTTTGTTTGTCGGTTCTATTTATATCATTCGGCTTTTTTTTCTCATGTTTGTTGTGGTTTGAGAATATCACTTGCAAATTGTTTCCGGCTTTTTATATTTATGACAAAATTTCCTTACCTACAGTAGACTCCCTCTTAACCGGCCACCTTTTAACCGGTCTCCGCTTTAACCGGCCTACCCTGACACAAAATAACATCTTTTTAACCGGCCAATTTTTATCTCAACATCGCATTAACCGGCCGCGTTTCGCCGGAAACAGTTTTCTTATCTAATGTATCATTCAATTCAACTTTATTTCATATTGACGTTCTCAAAACCAATTAAACTGTAACGTCCTGGACGGAAGTGACTGCCACCGGAAGTCAATGCGTTTGGACCTACTATCCAGTAGACCACAATAAAGAAACAAATTATTATTAGTGTAGATTTGTTGTGGATTTCATGGGTGGTGGATGTTAGCTATAAATCGTATACAGTAATGTATTTAAATTTGTTTTTCAATTAATAATTATATTTAGGCCATATACAATTGAGGGTTGGCGTTCTTAAATGAACATCGGTTTAACCGGCCAATTCATTATCCGGCCGCGGCCTGGTCCCGAGGTGGCCGGTTAAGAGGGAGTCTACTGTATCATCATTTCAAAATTTGTCATTTCAATATGGACTTTTAGTTGGTTAGTGGTGTTACCAGTTTTTGACAAAAAAGTACATTGTTAATGCCAGAAAGATATAAAATGAGTTGAATGGGAAGGCCATAGGTTCTCACTAAAAATAATATAAGAATGTAATTTGATTAAGAAACTAACTCATCATTATTGCTGGGTGCCAAACCATGAAAGAATGACTAAATGTAGATAAGAATATTGAAAACACAGTCAAGGTTGTTGATTGGCTGGTTTTTTTAAGACTCTGGTCCTGGTAAAGTATTCAAAGGATAAAAGGATTCAAGATAATAAGCAAAAATCCCAAAACTTAATAGTCGTTAAAAAGCTAATAATTTGTCCAAATTTTTTTGTTCTAGTATGAAGTTTAGTGAAACGTAAATGAAGTTGTGTTCTATTTGAAACAGAGGTCTAATAAGATAATATTATGAAGTAAATTTGCTATGTGTATTTTCAAATAAAACAGTATAATTTATCATAGTTATGTTCCATAGTGAAAATTATTCAAGTAGGTGAATTATTTTAGTTATGTTTTTAGTATTGAATTTTTAGCAGTTTTGCAGATTACTTTTATGTCACTTTTTCCTCTGACATTTTATTTATTAATTTTAGAAATAATAATAGTAAGTTGAGTTGATAAAAATATAATGAAAAAACTGTTTGAGAACAGTCAGGTTCATGATCCCGTGGTAGAGTAAGGGGATTTGGCTTTTTTGTGCGGTTAGCATAAGATGCATAATGCATAACCTTAAAATCCCGGTGGATTCATGAGACGACAGCAAAATGACATCACTGTCATCCACCGAGGTTAATCACGTGATACAGAATCCCGATCGTGGCGGGTGATCATGAACCTGACCAATGTAAAGCTGTTGATTATAATTTTATACACCTATTGAAATCTTTAGTCCTTCAGGTGCAAAATTACTTATAATTGTACGACAATAACATAATTTTTTTCAAATTTTCACCTATTGTTTTCATTATGAAGCCAAGTAATTGTGTTGGTTGACAAAAACTTTATGTGCTTGTTTGGATCCAGATTTAACCTCGTTTAAAACATTGCAAATTCGTCTCAAGGCAGAACTAACAAACAATGTTAATGTATTCACGTTTTGTCATCCATGTGTCAATGACTATCTCCACCATGACCGTTCCGTTTTGGCCTCGACTTTGTTATGTTGTTCTTTGAATGTTTTCATATCACCTTCAAAAAATCTGTTATTATTATGAAAATTTGCAAAGGTATAAATTTTTTAGAGTAAATGATTCATCCAAAACTACGGAATATAGCTTTTGAGGAAGACTTTGGTTTAGTGGAGTTTTTTGCATGAATAAAATAAATAATAAATATTAACATTTTATAAAGACACAAATCTATCATCAATACTTTAATGGTTAATATTTAAATTATTTATATTTTGTAACACTTATCACTTATCAGACTCGAGGAAAAGTGAAATTAGGCCCAATCTAAAATTGCATTAAAACCAGCTTTTTTAAACATGTTTTTGTCACTTTTGTTACCATGCAATCTAGGACCACACACCAATAGTTGGTAAAAATCTATAAACAGACCAACAAAGTTGCAAGAAAATCAAACATAAGTGATTTATTAAAGGTTTAAGCTTTTGTACTAAAATGTGTTTAAACAATAAAAATAGAATTGATAGGTGATTAAAATTATTTTCTAGTTACATCACCATAGCTCGAATTGGAGAACTAAACATAATGTAGAACTAAACTTGCTATTTGTCCCTGAAGAGGCCATAAATAAATAAAATATGATTTATATAGTTTTGTTAATTTCAGTGAAAAAGGTTTTTTTTACTATTATTCCTCAAAAGTCTTTGCTTTGTCTTCATTAAACTCCGGACGTACAGAGTTTTGGGAAGCAAATAATTTGATTATCTCTGAAATGTATATTAATATAGCTGTCTCGTTCTCTATGCTCAGTTTACTTAAGCCACTAATAAGCTTATCTTGGGACTTTGTGCTTCAAACAGTGTTTCATTCACTTTAATTGTGAAAAATATCCAAAAATTAAATTGACGCGTTACATGGCAACAAATTGCGCAGTGGGCATCAGACAAGAGCTGGCGGCTGGCAATAGACCAGCAGAACATCCACTGCCGATCCAACAAACCTAACTATAATAATTATGTACGTCATATATATTTGACAGTTGCTATCAGCTGAACCACCAACTACGTCACTGATTTGTTATTTATTGTTGTTGTTGTCATCTACCTTATTATTTTCTAGATTTCTTTGCTACCGTTTCCATAACCGGTCTAGGCTAGAAAATTTTGTTGGCGTAGGCCGAGAAAACAGGTATTTCATTGGTAGAAGTGAGGGTCGAAAACAGGTGATATCGATGTAGTGTGATGAAAATTTTTTTTCAAGGGCGTTGCGAAGGTGGGTGCTGGACCCTCTGAAATACTCAATAATTACCTAATGATACAGGAAGGTTACATACACCCTTATAACCTTCCAGTCTATTTCAGCACCACACCCTCCCCTCCCTGAAATAAAACTCTAGATAAATCCTTGTTGATTGTGTTTTGGCTTCTCTTCATGCTTACCTTTAATCGCTGCTTTAAGGTGTTAATTGCTCTTCATTGAATACTTTTTACAAATCACTTTTACTGTATACAATCATTTCATCAAATATTCATAAGGTAAAACAAGCAAACATCACAACACAACTTTTACCCAATACAGTATTGATATGTTTTCCGTCTTTCTGCCTGTATGTAAAAATTTCACAGTTTAAATTACTGGTACCTAATTAAAACTTGACATACCTATTAAGTGTATAGTATGTTAAGACCAAAATTTAGATAAATGTTGACATTCAAACTTTTATGGTTTTACTGTCCTGACTTGGAGTTAAATCAATCACTTTAGAAGATCTCTACCCCTCATTTTACTACTGTAACTACCTCAAAGACAGTAAAATTGTACATTTAAAAAAACGTTTGTCCTCTATATTACAGCTATGTATGGTTTCTTGTTAAAGAAAATTGGAGACAATATATTTACAGTGGCTGCTATTTAAACTGTTGTGATATGTTGGGGCACAGAATAGAAATAGAGGCCAGCCGAGCGCAGCGGTGAAGCCGTGCGTACAGTGGCTAGGCCCACAAAACGACTGGGGGAATGGTGATACACTGTAGTCCCAAGCGCCTAGACTAACGTGATTTTCATGTTTTCAAAATAAAAATAAAAATCAGCTGTTTATCTCCTTTAGTTTTTTTTTGAGTTGCCCACAAAAGGAGTGAGGGAACATGGCTTCACCACCTGTAATGTTAGTTGGAAACGAGTGACCTCTCTATTTCTGTTCTGTGCTCGCTTTTCGGGGCAGAGATCCTTGTCGATACCTATACCAGTTTTATCGCAACATTAGTATACTGCAAAAAATAATGTACTTAGGAAAAAAGAAAATGGTCTTGAAAGCTCAAAATGAAAATAAATAACATCGATTACTCCAATGCTGTGTTCCGTGTGGTTAAGTGTGAGCCAAATAATTGAGAATCTACTGTAACTCTGTGGTGTTTCATAATTAAAACTTTTGTTACTTTTTAGGATGTGTTGGTTTTGCTTGATCTGCTGGGGACTCCTAACCCGACCTTCTACAGTTACTTCCCCAAGACTCAGAGGTGGTACTTGCAAATGGCCGATGCCGAGAGAAGGCTCACGGATATGCGACTGTTGAAGAAGCAGAACAACGAGATTTACTTCCAGAAGAAGTATCTTCAGGCTCACATTGATGACGATCATGTCCCGTTCTTGTTGCGAGGTACATTGCTTATTTTCCTAAAAATAAGTTTAAGTAAATTAAATCAATTATTTCCAGATAAAAGTACAAATAAAAACACCATATATATTAAAAGTGCAACACAAAATTTATGTATTACATATACAGGGTGTCACGAAACTCTCTGGAACCCTTCTGTGTATTTGCTCTTTGCATCAAGACAAAGATATTTTAAAATATAACCATGATTCGCCGGTGCCTAGTTTTCTGTCTGTTCTCGTGTGTTTGTAATTTTGGCTTAACTCATGAGATCTTAAAAATTTAATTATCGGTTCAGAAATATTAAGTTAACCCTCCAGAGGTCGCTTAAAGTTTAAAACGCCGTCTCTCACTCAAGGAGGTTTCCTCCGGGATTTAAATAAATGCACAAAATGTATTCTAAATACTATTATTGTTTGAAATAAAAACAGAAAATGATTATAAAATAGATTTCACGCTATATCCCTGCAAAACAGAACAAGAATGGCAAAGTAAATTTAACAACTGTTATTATTATAACTTATGGATTATACAAAACATGTTTCACTTTTTATACTTAAAACTTAATATTTTTTAATAACAGTTTTGCCAAATAGTATAAAAATAGTAAAAATAACGTTTTGGAGTACAAATAAAAAAGCTTTTGTATAAAACTCAACTATCAGAATATATAAAAAATTACTATGAGGTTTCCCTGCATAAACCATAAATTAAATATTATAACAATAATACTACAATGATTCAAATAATTATACACGGGAAAATAAAAAGTTACTTCAAATAAAAACAAATCTAAAATGGGAAATGTAGCCTAAAAATTACAAATAACCAAATAAAAATAATCGCACGCGGACTCTTCCTCCGGGTTCACAAAACACACAAGAACGCTCATGGAGGAATCGTCCAGCACCTCAGGACAGCGTTCGCCAAACTGACTCTGGTCGCTGAAAGCGGGATAAGGGTATGTCAAATGCGGGTTGAGGAGGGGGGCAACAGCTACACAAAAATACAGTGCTGTCAACCGCAAGATAAATATTTCCAACAACAAAAAATATTGACCAGGAGGATTCCTCCGCTTAACGTCCTCTCGAGGGTTAAAAATCATCTGTCCATATGAATAACAGTGAAATTGAAATATTTTTATTAAAAAAATGCCTTTTGTAGTAATTGTCGTATGATAAGCGTGTTTTAACTTAGAAAAATCTCAATTTCTCTGTTATTTTTAGTTCGATGTTTTTATAAACTTGGTATATCTTAGAACACCAATATGGCTTTTATTGGGAATCAAAACCCAAAAACCGTTCAACAAAGATCCTTCTTTATTTTCACAAATTAATATATATAGACAGTGATATGTTACACATTTTAAGTGTTATAAACTATTTTGATAATATTTCACACTTATTAACTTTGAAATTTAAAAATGGCCGCCATTTTGAAACAGAGAAAGGTAGGAATATCAGATTACATAAGTAAAACAGCTGACGTATGGTATATGCAGCTGAAGTAAGTTGACGTACATAATAGTGTCATGTGTGCGACTTCCCAGTTGGCCAGACTGAGAAGCCACACTACATGACTGAGGGCGTAGCTCATTAAATAAAAGAGGCATGTTAAGATTCAAAACTAGATATAATTAACAGATATTTACAAAATCAACATAACAAACAGAAAAGACAAACTTTCCAAACAGTAAAATAACTAATGATAAACAAGAACGGAATTCAACTTATACATTTATTAAATTTAATATTAGGGTTAAGAAGACTGGAACTCCAAAAGAAACAATTCAAACTTTTAAACTAGAGAAACTTTAAATAAATTATGAATATAGAACCCCCAAATTTAGAAAACCCCGTCTAAATTAGACTTACCCCGGGCCCCAGGCCTTGAGCCCCATGGCCCCTCGAACCTAACCCCCCAAACCTATACACTCACATCACTGCACTAGACACCCTCCCCCGAATCTAAGTCTGCTGACCTATTTAAGCCAGAGCTACCAATAGGTCAGCATAAACAAGCTATTGTTTAATAACAGTTCCAGTCTACTCATACAACAGCAAGCTCAAATACTTCCTCCTTACATTACTGCCTTGACCTCGCCTGAAACTAACAATTTTAAAACCCAACAATCAATAGTTAATAATTAAATAAAACAATATTAATCCAGTTCCCCCCTTACAATAGTCATGCTAAGTTTCAACTCAATACCTCAAGTAGTTCTAAAGATTTCATGAGTTAAGAAAAAGTTACATTTGGATGAACAGACAGAAAACTAGGCACCGGTGACACATTGTTAAACTGTAAAATATGTTTGTCTCGATGCAAAGAACAAATACACAAAAAGGGTTCTAGAGAGTTCCAGGTCACCCTGAGGAGGCTTCAGCCCCCTTTGAAACCTTTGTGTTGTTAAATGTGTTTTTAAACTGTACAAATAAAAACCAAAATTAATTTAAAAAAATAAATTTTAAGCGAAGTTAATATTTATAACTGTAGTTTTTATATGGCAGTTAAATTGTTAGTGATTGCTGCGGGGGCTGAAAATACATGTGTTAAATCAAGACATGTTTTGCAGTGAAGATCAATAAATTGACAAAAGAGTACTTGTATGTTATTCAAACAACTTTAGTTTACAACTCCCTGTGGTGGTTAGGTTGAATTTTTTATTGCTCAGTACCAGGGAGAACAGGCTTATGCTCGGTAAAATTATTAAGTGTCACTCCTTTCTTGGACAAAGCTCGTTCAACCAGCTAATTATTTCACACAAAACGTTTTCTTCTCTTTTCACAGATGTCCCTTGCCTCCACATAATCCCAACTCCGTTTCCGCAAGTTTGGCACGAGCTGTCCGACAATTACAACGCACTGCACATGCCGACGATAGACAACCTCAACAAGATTCTGCGGGTCTTCACGATAGGCTATCTCAACGGAAATGCCCGGCATTTGAAACCCAGAAGTGTAGCAGGGTCCCCATCTGATTTATAATGTTGGCAGAAATGTTCGATGTAGCACATGAAATTACAACTTAAAATATCAAAGTACCAATCGTAGTGTAATGTCTGGTTATCAATGGGAATGAAAAAGCTAAACTCTTGACTGTGAAGTGTAAGAAATTAAATATGGTTTTGGGGAAAGTATTATCAAGTCAATCGTCTGTAACTTGATGCTTCATGTGCTACTATTGCCAATTTTTATTGCAAACTTTTACAAAGTGGTTGTGAGTTATCTAATTTTTTAAGTTCCTTTTTTTACATTTCTGAACAAACTTGAACAACTCCTAGGTAGTTACCATATTAACTACCTACTTTATTGTTTAAAGTAGGATTTATCTATGAACTGATACTCAATTTATGACAATATAGTGTAACCATTGACTATATACAATAACGTGAATAGGCTTCTCGTAGCATTCGCGTGTTTTAAACCAATTTACAGTGGTGTACATGGAAGTACAAGTGACATATGATGTTTAAATCAGTATTACCACTCTCCTTAAACAACTATGAAACATTTTGTAACTGAGGGTTATGTTTATGTTGTGATAAGTGTTTTTGTAGCACCGTAAATCCAGCTGATTAATTATAAAATTGACTGCAACAAATCTGGTGCAGCGGGCTAGGCATACACTAACATTCCAAATTTCGGTATCAAACATAATGCATTGGATGGGAGGTCTATTCACGTTAGTGTATATAGTCAACGGCGTAACTACCTTATACTCTTGATGGTATAACATTCTGTGTCCAAAATGTTCTATAATTTGACAATGCTTCGGCAGCAACATTTTGTTTGTGAGGGAGAGAGCTGTCTGAACAAACCGTAACTATTTATATCATGAATTTTAAATTTTTTAGATTCAAATTGTGATGCTATATAAATTTACAAATAAACACATATGTATTATAGTTGTTTTCCATTTGCAAATAAACGGTCTTAACCTGGATCTACCCTTTGCTCAGAGATTTTGTAGCATTTTCATATTGGTACCTTTATTAATCAAAAATATTTTTTTACGACACGGTCCTGGTTCCTTATGTGTTGAATTAGTGAAAGTGTACTGCAATATTAATTCTATTATACTTACTTAAATTTTAGAGTGATCTTATGAACAAATTTTTATCTTAATTTTAGAGTTAAGTTGGAAAAGGTTCTGTTTTAGACAGCAAACATTATACCCTAAGTAAAATACTACATTAATTTAATATAATATTTTATATTAATATTAGTTTTTAATTTATTAAGTAAGAGATAAAATTTGTTGCCAAATTTTGAACAGTATTAATACCATTTAATACCACCCATTTGTCTAGAAAATTTCTTAAAATATGTTGTTTTACTATAGTTGTTTTTAAAACTTTGTTAAATTTAGAGTTTTAACTATGTATGTTGTCCAAATTCAGACTAAGTATGAATTATTTGGAAAATGTATAATTAATATTACTTATAGTTCACTTAATAGGTTATGTGAAGTAGTTTTATATAAATTCGTCCAAGATACATAAATTGTTGTTTGTTTATTAAATTATTTATGTTTACATACAAGATTTTATTATCATGGTTAATTATTATTAAATAAGATATTTTGTATTTTAAGGGTTAATTTACAAAGTAGTTTGGTTAACTTAAAAACGATGGTGGGTTTTTAAAGCTTCGTGTTAGTGCTTCAGCTCAAGTTATTTTGAAATTACAACTAAACTTACCCAAAATTTCTCAATCAAAATTATAGACATTGTTGCTCTTTTTCTTATTTCGTCAGTTACCTAACTTCTTAGCCAAAGTACTAAAATATATATTACCAGTATTATTATAGGATACAATTTAAAACGAATATTTTTCCAATGTAATTAATTCATATTTAATAAAATTGTTCCAAAATAATTGTTAGTAAGGACCACATTATACTCAAATGTGAAACATACATACAATTTCAAAAACTTAACAGCAAATTCAGAAGTTATGAGTTTGGTACATGACGACTAATAACAATATCACTTGTTAGATTTTAAATTTTATATGAAATATTATGGAAAATATTTATTTTTATGTTTAATTTATATGAGAACACCAATGCAATTATAATATTTATTACATGAATTAATTATAAAATATTAAATTATGAAACCCGTCCAGCTGGAATTAAAGGCATTCCACTTATTATGACAAGGAACTAATTTTAGATATATGTTTTTTGTAATATAATTTTAAGGAAAGAAGGGTTTATGGCTTGCCTAGATGTTCTGACAAAACTACTTGTGTTGTTTTGTATAATACTCATACATAATGGCTTCCCTTAAATTAGCTTACTGTGGATGTTACTTAGCCATAAGAATATCAGAACTATAAATGGATGTCTCTATTTTTTTACAAAACAGGGATTATAGTATAAAAGACAAGGTTCATGGAATTATTAAGTGATACAACACCAACACATGTTTCGGTGCTAGCTTTAGTGATAAAAATGTTATTTATTATACAGTACTGTACTAAAGGCTCAAACTGCTTACAGATGTTTATATTAATGTAATTGAACAAGTATTTTATGTAATTTCAATTTGTTCCCTGTGAAGTCGGGATACATTTTCATTTATTTTTATTAAAGATATTATTGTGAGGTCAATGCAACCCTTATATCACAACCTTTTTCGTACCTCCACCAAGGTTTAAATCAATTCTTTTGCATTGGTAGAAAATGCGATTTACTGATTTGTTTTAGATTAAGTATAATTTTATTTTGATACGTCCTGATCTGCATTTTACATGTATGACAATCAAAATGTTTTCTTTTTGAATTACACAACTTTTAAACAGCGGAAAAGTTCTACTTTATTTAGATCCTTCACCATTACACCTGGAATTCAGTAAATTGCATAAAAGAATATAGCAAATTTATGACCATTATGGAGTCAGTAACAATAGCATGTCTAGTTTTACCATTCTAATTTGAATAAAAAGTGATTAAGTACTGTTCTAACGTCTTGGACTCAATAATATTCAATAAAACAATTTAACATTTATCTGGAAAGTCATAAGTTTACACATTTTAAAAATGTCATGGTTTATTTGCCATAAAATTTCTTTTTTTTTTTTTGAAGACTCATGCCGTTTTGGAAATTTTTCTTTGGGTCAGAAAATAAAAACTGCTCAGCCAAGATATAAGTGGAAAGCTTCTCCTATTGAAAAGTTTGTGTATAGATAAAAAAAGATGTGCTGTATATTTCATTAAGTAACAAGTAAGTAACAAAACTAAAACTTTGCAAATTGTTTTTAGTGATTAAGGCTACTTCCTAAGTATTTATTGTCCTTGGACCTTCAACGGGGGGGAAGGGGGGTGGTCCACAAGGACTCAGAAGAAAATTTTAAATGTAAGCATAGGTAAATATGTACATAAAATCAAAAGGTCTCTAAGAATAGAGAACAATGCCGCAAAATCGACCTCAAAATAGTGACAGAGTCAAAAATGGCAGGCGATCAAACTTTGCATAAAAATCATATTGCTGAAAATAAAAAATGCAATAGCTCCTGACCCACTCGACTTTTTGAGGTTGGGTTTGTGGCAAATTAGTCAGAATGCAAAGCCCTTTAAAATGATGTATCATATGATGTAGGCCAATGAAGTTTTTCCTAAGACTTCCTTTAGGGACGTCCCTAGTTGAGGTCGTCAGGGATGCCCAATGATTACGTTTAAAATTTTCTTCTGACTCCTTGTGGACTGTCCCCCCTTGGAGGTCCAAAGGTAATAAGTACTTTAGGAAGTAGTATCACTCAAACTCAATTTGCAAAGTTTTAGTCTTGTTACTTAAATACATATATTAAATCGTTTCCAAATTTTTTTCCATCAGTATACAGGATAACTTATAAGAGTATTATAATGTGTAGGAATCCTGCAAAAAAAATTCCAGATTGAAGCGATGTCATAAAGTAGTGTGTGACATAGGCCACCACTCGCCACCCTTGGATGTTATTACCACATGTTATTATTAAAAACAGAAACTGTTAACTGACTATACATGTAATGGTTTGCCGAATGACACAGTGTAATACAGATAAATTTGGTAATGTCGTTGAATATAAAATTTTGTTATAATTAATTATTTGACCATTACATGTATGGTCTATAGCTTCTTTTACTTTATTTCATAATTTACAAAGTATTTTTGTTATACAAATGATTTCTTAAGATATAGACGGAAAATGGCGAAAAGTGGAAACAAATAAGTTAGGTTAGCCTAACCTAACCTAACTACATATGTTGTGACGCTCAAGTCAGTGAATGATCGCTCAATCCTCCTTGGGGAGCGAGGGGGAGAGTCTTACACTACCAAACAGTCAGTTCAAGAGATTAAATACTGCTCTTTACTAATTTAGCAGTCCTGATCAGGTAATCTGACCGATTGAATTAAAATGAGGTGTGTTAGAGCTAACTGAAAAGTAACCCCTTAACACTTTGGGTTCGGCTCGGTCACCCATGACCGGTAGCGAAACGTGTGCGCCGGCTTGCCTGGTCACGTGTTGCCGGCCATGACTCGGCGAAAAGAATCAGTCAGTGTGGCCCTGGGTTGCGGAGTAGTTCGGAGTTGTTTATACGTGCGTTACTAGGGCAACCTGCCTTCTTTCGGTTGTGCGTCGCCCGCCTTTCCCGTGGGCCGGCTCCGGTCCATTGTGACCTGAACTTTTTTAATTACTTTTTTAACTCTTGTTGAAGTGTTTCTTTCGTGTTTTGGTGTGTTTTGTGACACAATATTATGTTTAATATATTTTTTATTTTAGTTTTATCGTCTTTTATTTAAAATGGACCCCCAATACCAGAAATGCTTCGAACAGTACCTTGACGAAGTTTGAGTAAAAAAACAATGGTTGGGAGGGTGGAAGGGGCTGTAAATAGTTGTAAATATTAGTTATAATTCTATTGAACATTATTATAATTATATTAAACATTTTTGATGTAAAAATTCGATATTGTGTTACGAAAAACTATGTATTGTCATTGCGCGGGCCGGTTCGGTCACCGGAGACCTGCACTTTTGGACGCCATTTTTTTTGTGAAATAATGCAAGAACGCCAGTTTGCTGCCCCGATCTGGACTTCTGGAGACAAAAAGTAAGATTTTATGAAAAAAAAAATTTCAGGCCCACGGGAAAGATTTCCGATATTCTTTGCCGCACTCAACGTGTTAAGAAAAAGTTTGTGTCCGGCCAGATCAGATCTACCAGATATTGTTTTCATCCCATAAAAACCCTATCTGGCCCAGATCCGGCAAACCAGGAGACAGATGCCGGATATGGGATCTCAGATATGGGAGCCAGATCTGGGTGCCATATCTGGTTGATCTGGGCGCCATATCTGACAGATCTGCCATATCTGGATGCCTGATCTGCCAGGTATGAGCCCTATCTGCCAGATCTGGCACACAGATCTGCCAGACCTGGCTCCCAGATCTGGTGGACCTGACTTGCCAGATAAGGTTTTTATGGGATGAAAACAATATCTGGTAGATCTAATTTTATATCTGGCCAGATAAAAACTTTTTCATAAATATGCTCTTATGAGTAAATAAGGTCCTAATATTACTCTGTTTTATTTACAGTAATATTATTTACAGTAATATCAATAAGGAATTCTTGTTTTCACATTTTCAGGATCTGTTTGTTCTACTAGATCTGCTCGGGTATAAAAACCCTTCGTTTATCAGTCATTTTGACAACACGCACAAATGGTTCAAGCAGTTAATGTCACTGGAACAACGACTTCTGGAACTTGGTCTGATCAAGAACTCAGGCAAACCGTACTTCATCGACATCCAGATAAACTTGGGCATTCAGGATGACCACATCCCTTTTATTAAGAGAGGTATTTATTTTGACTTTTCCAGGTTTAGCTTGCAACATTATTTCGGCATATACAGTTTTCTTTTGAAAGATTTAAAATCGCATTGTAAATTCAGGTAGCTGGTTTTGTATTGGTGTGGTGCAATGAGAAATGAATATTTCACTTTGAGGATGTAAATTTATGGAGCTAAAAAGTAAAAAACATGAACTAAGTGAAAACACTGTTGGCTTTTCAATAGAAATTGAATTGTAGTCTTCTACAATTTGTAGTCTGAAGTTGCTTGACATGAAGTTGTTTTCACAAAAGTTTCTTTAAAATCAACTACAAAACTATGTGGCTTTAAACTGAAGGATTCTTCCTTCAGTAATCCTTCAGGAAAGAATGGTCAGGTAACCTTTTTTACAACAATTTTTCAACTTTGTTTTATCACTGAAATAATGTCTTGCAAAAATGTAAATGCTTGAAGTGGTGTTGGAGCAGTTTTAATGATGCCTGAGATAACTGTAAAAAGGATTGCTGATTGATACAAAGTATGTATCTTGTTATACGCCTGAATCCTTTTCAAGGTTCACTTTTACTCAATTCTAATTTTCCCCCTTCCAAATCCCTTTCACCTTTACCTTCCCGTGTAACATTACTTATTCTTATGGCCATCTCTATCCAAAAAGAGGTCGCCCCACCATGTGCTCTCCGTCTGCCTCAGTCTTCATCTTCTATTGGCATCCATATTTGATATACATCCTCTATAAAGCTGTCCCAGTACCTTGGTCCTCCAGTCTCCTGTGCTTTTCTTCTTGTAGAAAGACTTCACTTGCTGTATTTTGCAATGCTATCACATCTCTGTCATGGTAAAACACCCATATTCCCCTACTCTTGTCTTTTTCATTTTGGTCTTTAAAAATCCAAATACGTCCGTAAGAACTTAGTTTTAAAAATAACTAATTTTCTTGTCTTTTAGCGAATTTCCCATAGGGAATAAGCTATTACCGTAGGTCTCATGGCAAGACCTAAGCACGGGACCATGTTACGTTTTTGTTTTTAGGTGCTCAGAGAACAAAAATAATAGTCACTAAAATTTATATATATATATATATATATATATATATATATGTATATATATATGTATATATATATGTATATATGTATATATATACAGTAGACTCCCTCTTAACCGGCCACCTTTTAACCGGTCTCCGCTTTAACCGGCCTACCCTGACAAAAATAACATCTGTTTAACCGGCCATTTTTTTATCTCAACATCGCTTTAACCGGCCGCGTTTCGCCGAAAACATAGTTTTCTTATCTAATGTATCATTCAACTTTATTTCATATTGACGTTCTCACCGATATAATGTCCGATATAATTCAACCGATTAAAATGTAACGTCCTGGACGGAAGTGAATGCCACCGGAAGTCAATGCGTTTGGACCTACTATCCAGTAGACCACAATAAGAAACGGATTGTTATTAGTGTAGGTTTGTTGTAGATTTCATGGGCGGTGGATGTTAGCTATAAATCATATACATTAATGTATTTGAGGTTGTTTTTCAAGTAATAATTATATTTAGGCCATATAAAATTATGGGTTGGCGTTCTTGAATGAACATCGGTTTAACCGGCCAATTCATTATCCGGCCGCGGCCTGGTCCCGAGGTGGCCGGTTAAGAGGGAGTCTACTGTATATATATGTATGTGTCCCTAGACACGATAACTCTCGTAAAAACGGTCATATCGACACCAAATTTGGTAGAGATGTGTAATCCTACGTTTATTCGGATGAGTTCGTAAACC
The DNA here is from genome assembly GCA_030545055.2 of Neoaliturus tenellus. Taxonomy (NCBI): domain Eukaryota; kingdom Metazoa; phylum Arthropoda; class Insecta; order Hemiptera; family Cicadellidae; genus Neoaliturus; species Neoaliturus tenellus. The sequence goes on from CM061534.1 coordinate 23,298,914, forward strand.
AGACATATCGACCTACCGGAAGGGGTAGTTTTGGGGGGTTTTGTACCCCAAAAATGGGTTTTTTGCATTTTTCATATGTAATTTTTAAAAATTTTAAATTTTTATTGTTACCATTGGATTTAGCTCAAAAAAACACACAATTTAGTATTTTGAAGTTTTGCTGTATCTTCATTGGTTACCGAGATATTACAAAGTCTAAAGACAGTACATTGTCTTTTGGGGCTCCAATGTTAATCTTATGGAGAATAAGGATGTGTTAATATTTCACTTATTAACCAATATTTTTGGATGAAACTTGGTATTTAGCTTCATTTGGTTGAGATTTATCCATTTAAGGTAAAAAATCTTGGTTTTTGTACTTATCATGGCAGCAAACCTGCATACTCTTTTCCCATGTTAATCATATGGAGAATAGGCAAACTCTTTTATTTATGGACAGATATTGATGAAATTTACTATATGGCTTTATATGGTCGAAATAAATTTTTTCTATGCTAAAAACCTACTTTTAGTGTCCCCCATGGCAGCATACCTGCATACTCTTTCCCTATATTTATCTTAAGGAGAATAGACACTTATTTCCCTATTTATGAGCTCGTGATGAAATTTTGTTTACAAGTTTAGCTGGTCAAAATTAATATTACTAATTTGGAAATTCGCTGAGTACGCAGGTCTGCTGCGACGGGGGGTATTTTAATTACCACATAAATTATTGTACACTAATAATATTTTCAATTCTCCTCAGATGTTCCAGTTGTACATGTAATCACAACTCCATTCCCTGAAGTTTGGCACACCTTGGATGATAACTATGAATGTTTGGACTTTGACACTATTTATAACCTTATCAATATTTTTTATATCTTCACCCTAGAATATCTTGAAGGTGTTACTGATATCAGTCGTAACAATGAGGAATTATAACAATATAAGTCGGACTAAAAAATCTGTAGACTTTACAATTGAAGAATTGTAATAGACCTATCATTTTAAGTTGAACTAAAACAATCTGATACAATGTCATGCTAATTTATAAAAGGAAATTGAAAACGATTAAATTAAATTAATACCAAGATAGTCATATAATAACTATTTAAACTGACAACCTTTCTAAATGTTATGTTACCAGTTACTGTCAGGAAATAGATCATGAAAATCTGCAATTAAATAATAAATATTTCTTGGCAATATCCAAGGTGCTTGGAGATCATTCCTCTAATATTACTGTAAATAGCATCAATTACATATTATAATAGCTCAGTTTAAAACTTTATCTCCTAAAGATAAACTTTGATAAATCTTGCTGTCAGAATAAATTAAGGGAGTTTTTCGGAAAATGAAGCAATTGTTTAGACCATAAACCAATTTTAAACTTAGCACGAGTTGTAAAAATCATCAATAACATTCAATATCATCCGGATCATGCTGATAATTTTAAAACTCAACTTCCTGCCTTGTTTACTGAACTAGTGGATTGTAAAATGATTATCAAAACAAAAACAAAACATAAATTATTCATAAAGTGTTAATGATGATAAATTAAATTAGCTATTGAGCTGAACAAAACAAGAGTATGCTATGGCATATTATTCACTTATTCATAAAAATATCAGGAAATTGAGGGAATAGTGTTTTTATTACAGTACAGTTATGAGACATAGTCTATATTACGCACATGAGACAAATATTTTTTGTTACCTTAAGAGCACACTTATGTAATTTCAACTTTTTTGCAGTATTTTGGTTTTGTTCCTCAAGAAGATTTTCTTTTTTTGATTCAGAAATATAACTTATTGGACTAGATTTTAAACAATAAATTTTAATTAAATGGAATGGATTTTACATTATTTAGGTTCTAAGCCAAAATGATGTTTTAAAAGGCCTTACGATTATCTACTGTTTCATTAACATAACTGAGAAACTAATGAAATTGGTATTTTTTCAGAGAAAAGTTATCAAGTTTGGTGTAATATGCCATTTTTTGCTCTACAATTTTTGGATTAATTTGATTGTAATTTTCTTTAAATGTACTTGAAATAAAAAGTGTAAAACTAATGTTCAAATGTGAAACAGATGGGAAAAGCGTAAAATTACATAAAAATAATATAATGTCCTTAAGTTATTGATATCTTATTTATTTTTTCCATCAAACAAGGAAGCAAAGTTTGCACTTCAATCGTTAGTGAACTCCAAAATCAATATCAATGAAATTAAATTTTTGTCAAAACTTGAAAGTCAAACAGTACGTACAGTAATGACAATCTTACTTTCTTTATTTTGATGTTAAAGTAGACACCTTTGTTATAAGATTATGTTAAATAAACTTAAGTGAATGCACAACTTAAACATGAGTGGTTCTTTGTATGAATATCTGAATTAAATAAAAATATATCATTGTCTATTTATTTACTGGTAGTTTTTGCGTTCAAATTATGTTGGAGTTGTGTTACTACGGAGAACATTATTTAGGCAGAACATGAGTTAGACTTAGCCAAATAATAATTATTCAAATAATTACTTAATTTACCGTGTCTAAAACATATCTTTGAAAGAGAGCAAGATAATTGATTCATCAAAACCCAACTATGTGAGATATGTTCAACGTCATACAATAGATAAGAATATAGGAGTGTTTTACCAAAAACATAGTCAAGGCCGCTCCAGACAGCTACAAGCCGTCGAAACTCAGAAAATGGGAGCTGCCCCATCAGTGGATCACTAAATTCAGGGATCACCCCAAATAAAACCTAATATAAAGCCTCAACACATTCCTACCAACCCCCATTTCCTAATATGACAAAATAAACTTTGTGCATACTATGTACATTAATGGTGTAGATAATGTAAATAGTGAACTCTGTAAAAATTATGTTACAATAAGTTGCCAAGCCTGTTTCTGTTTCCACCCAACCAAATGTGACTTTGTTCGTGTGGACTCTAAGGAATCACTTTCTTCTATTGGTAAGTTCTCCGGCAAGTTTTTCTTCATTTCTATGTCTAGAAATTTAAGAATATGCAGTCTTTGTTAAGAGTGATCCATAGTTTTTAACACGTTGACTACCGATCGTCACGTATACAAGATGTAATGTTAAAAAAACGTTTAATATAGACCAGCTTTAGTACGTGTTGCTTAAGCTGATTCCAGCGGACCGACGACATATACATCAAGACGTCCTGACGACATGTACAGGTCAAATCCAGTGGACCGACCAGTGGATGCGTCTATGGGACGCAGTCACCATTCAGTTAAATGACTCACCACAACCATTTGGTACACTAAATCTATCTAAAACCTGTTTGTCGGTCTATAGGAATGTGTGACACACATGCGTAACGCTTGGTCTCTGTCCATGACCTCAATTTTTTTTGTTTTTTGTTTACACATTTTAAAAGTTGGCTATCCTCTCTGCTCCCATGTTGCCTTTAGTGTTTTTTTACTACTCATTCACTTGGCGTTTTTTATCGTGTGACACATAGTCCTGTACTTGTTAGTATTTTTTACTGTAGTAAAACTATTTTTCATATATTTCCCAGTCATCCAACTCATGTCACGTATGTGAGACAGTCGGTCTATTGCAAACAAACATAGTATTAAATATTACCAGGGGTGCCCATCCCCCCCAAAGGTGATGGCGCATTCCCCCCAAAAACATATACCGCCCCCCCTCCCTAAGTGGAAACCTGTTTCAAAATACTGTATTTATTTTAGCTAAGCATATAAGAGTAGAGGGAAAAAGCCACTTCTAAACCGGAAGTGACGTCAGCTGCCAGGGCAGCTGCAGGGGTCAGATGGTGTCAGTTGCTAGGGCAGCTGCAGGGTGCAGATGGCGAGAGCATATGCCCTGAATTTGAAGTAGAATTGGGCATGAATTAAGAGTTAGTTGAAAAGTAAAATTCAACTGTGTTAACTAAACTCTAAAAGTTGAACAAAAATTAAGAGTAAGATAAAAACTGAAATTCAACAGTTATAACTGGGGGCCTGGAAAGTATGTCAAGGTCATCCAGAGTAAGTTTTAAAAAAGCCTACCCAACTACCACCAGAAATAGTTCAAAGTTGAACTAGTTGGTGATAGTGGATAATTTATTCGTGCCATGGGAGAGGTGTTTATTGTTTGAAAGTTGGCGATCGAATGAGAAGCGCCGCCTAGGGAGAGGGTTTATAAAACGGCAACCTTCCCCCACCACCCCTTCCCCCACTTCTTTAGACCAATAACCGGTTGCCGACTCTATGTGGTGAAACTGAATTAAACATGGCGGCCGCCATGGATAATCCTAACCTCAAACCTTAGCTCAGCTGAAGAGAATAGAGGAGCATGAAGTAGGAATTGTGGTGACAGCGCTTATATGAGGAATAGTAGGGGTAAAATAAAAAAACTTGTTGAACACAGTCGATAGGTGTAACAAGTTCAAAGTTGTTGAATTGTAACATAGAATGCAAAATGTTGTAAATAACACTATCATCAACATTAACCTGCAAAGTCTTTGAAGAGTATAATGGGTTAAAACTGTACTTCTTCCTAACTCTATTTAAATTAGTTCTACACTTTGAAATTGAAGGTTTAGAAGTACTTTGTAATATGTGTTGTGTTCGCAAAAGCTTTAATTTTAAACATTGTGCAGTCATCATAACCGATGTGTTAAGTTCAGAAGTTAAAAGAAGACTGAGATATAAAATGAAGTGTAAAAGAAATTGAAACAGAAAGCCAGAGTAGTAATTTTATAGGTTAGAATTTACGAAGGCTATTCCATGGATAATTCTAACCTCAATCCTAGTAAGTGAAGTAGTCATAACATAAAACTAACGAGAGATGATGACCGAGCGGATGCGAGGCAATGAATGTTTGTAGCGCGATAAACTACCCACCTTTATAGAGGCAATAACTCCAGCCAGATGGCGGCAGATGGCAAGCAAATGACTGGTTGACCGACTTTCACCTGAGTAGTAAGAGAAGTAGGGTTCTGTGTCTATCCCTACTCCTTGGGGTCAATGACCGACCGGAAAGGTCAATGACCTCCCCCCCCTCCCCCCCTCCCCCCCCTCCCCCCCTCCCCCCCCCGAAAAAATGGAGCCCCCCCCCTTCCCCCACTCCTTCCCCCACTCCTCCAGGTCAATGGCCGGTCACCACCGGTTGTTGACTTTATGTGGTGAAACCAGACTAAATATGGCAGCTGCCATGGATAATTCTAACCTCAAACCTGCTGCGCATGCAACAAGTTCTCCGGATCGGAATGAGTCTATGCTATGCGCATGCGCCTAGTCCTGTATTACTCACTTTAGCGCTACTGCACATGGATAATTCTAACCTCAAACCTTGGATTTGTGTTGTTGCGCATGCGCCGCTCCCCACTCCTTTGCCTTCCTTTTACACTGCTGCGAACTGGACTGGATTGAACACTGTACTGGAGTGAAACAACTTCCCCCACTACTCGAGAATCCGAGGAGCAATACGAGCCTGATCTTAGCGTCAGTCGTCAACAAACTTTCATAGCGAAAGGTTGTTGGCGACTCAGCAAGAGGTTTCAAATATATAGTAGGCCTATATATATTTGAACTTCTTCTACTACGTTGCGTTTTTTAATGCAATGTGGTATGTGTGTGTGTGTGTGTTTAGTTTTAAGTTGTATTTAATTTAAGAAATAATTTGCGCATTGCGATGTTAGTTATAAGTTGGGTTTAGCATTAAGGTGTATTAATTTTAAGAGGTGTTTAGCATTAAGGTGTATTAATTTTAAGAATAATGATGGTATTTGGTTGTGTTGAATTATTTGTTTTTAATAATGATGTGTTGTTAGTTTTAAGTGTTGATATTAATAATTTATGTTGTTGTTTTGCCTTTCAGCTAGATGTTAGGGGGTAGATTAACTGTAAATTCAGAAGTTCAGTTGAACTTCACTTAGAAGGGGTGGGACATCCGCAAATTGCGGACTAGGTTTTTTGCATTTTGTTTAGGAATATGATGGGTGGGATTAGTTTGGGTGGGTGTTAGAGTTGCGTTTCTGCATTAGCTGTTCCAGTTTCCCTGAAATTAATGGTTACGCTTTGATGCGGACGGGACGTTACGCTTTGATGCGGACGGCCAGGGACCTCCCTTGCAGAACGTAACTAGTGGGTTGGGAGTGGGAACCGCTAGGCAAACAGGGTGGTGGGAACAGTATTACTGTTCCCATCACCTTGGATCATTATAAATCTTGAATGACCTTGACCCACTTTCGGAAGGGTCAATGACCCCCCCCTCCCCCCCCTCCCCCCCCGAAAAAATGGAGTCGATTCCCCCCCCGAAAAAATGGAGTCGATTCCCCCCCCCTCCCCTCCCCTTCCCCACTCCTACCCCCACTCCTTCCCCCACTACGGGTGAATGACCGGTCATGACCTGAAAAAATTAAAATGGCTATAACTTGATAACGGATTGACGGATTTGGACAAGCGATACATCATTGAAAAGGTCTATGTAAGACAAATATTTTGGTAAAAGAAGAATTTGGTTATCTTATTTTAGTCAAAAGTTATGCGAATTATTTTAAATAAATACCTTCTCTTTCCCTTTTCCCCCACCTCCCAGGTCAATAATCAGTCTCGGTCAGCTGCTACCCCTCTCATTTGCATATTTTGCATATTGTTATAAAGACGCACCGACTGCGGCTAACATTTCATTCTGATTCCAGACGTTACGCTGCGAACTTGGAGCCACAACCATGTTATCTCTGCCAACTACAACTTCTACTTTAACTTCTACTTCGACTTCTATTTCTACTACGGCTGTTCCTGCACCTAAGAAAACTCTTCGCCTCAAAAACCTTCCTGATTGCTACAAGAATCGACTTGCATCTCAACCTTCAACTTCTGGAGCTATTCTTCCGCCAACTAACACTTCTAGACTTCGTAGTATTTTTTCACCGCCTTCGCCTTCAAAGGACTCCGCACCACCATCAACTACTATGCCGCCACCGCAGAAGCCAGTTCACCACCATCCTAATACCCCTTCCGTTGAAACCATTGTTCATCGTCTTAGCACACACCATTATCCCACTATCACCATTGCCTCCTACCCCACCACTTAGTACACCTGAAGATCATACCTATCACAAAACTGAATCCTCTCAACCTGCTACTAAATCATCTCCTAAATCAGCTCCTAAACCAGCTTCTAAACCAGCTCCTAAACTTACTCCTAACCTACTCCTAAACCGCTCCTTCAGAGCAATTTCAATTATTACAAGAACAGCGTCGTAGGGCATTTAGCCGTCCCACTACTTGCCCTGAAATGCTTACTAGGGGAATTAAGAAAGGATCACCTTGTGGGAGGAAATGTGTAAAAACGAAAGTTTTTGCCGTGTACATGTCGTAAAACACATTTCTGAACTACAAGTGACAGAAACCCCCACTGTTGAATACCAATCCAAAATATTGTGTGAAAGGAAATAGGCTTAAGAGAGGTTGTGTCTATTTTTTTGAAAGTGTTATTGACAACGAACACATTTTGGCAACTTGTAACGGCGTAAGATATAATATTAAAGTGATTGAATCCTTGCGCAAAGAGAAATCCGTTTATGAGTTAGACTCTAAAGACTATCTCCTCAGACACAAACTGGATGGTATTACAAGGTGGGGGCGTAGCAAGTAAATTCACATAGCTTTTTCCAAATTATTGCTTAAAAAAATACTGGGGGAGAAACACAACGCGTTATAGCGTTGTGTTACTTCCCCACTCCTTTGGTCGATGACTGGTCATGGTCAGCACCTACCCCTCATTTGCATACTATTATAAAAGCGGAGCGAGCGTTGGTCACCCCTTCATTTTTCTCTACACGCCGCTCTTGTCGTTTCGTCTCTGCTGTTTACAATATTTCTTGCTTCAAAATGCCTCCTCATCTGAATGAAAATTTTAATTTTTCTGAAATTCTGATGTTTTTGAACAATCTGAAGACACTTTAAGTAACGACAGTGAAAGTGAAGATGATGAGGACGATGATGATTATACTGTTGAACTTAGTGAAGAACGTAAAGTTATAGCAATTGATCCACAATTTCCATTTGATACAATAGAAAAGTTTATGGCTGAAGCTAATAAATGGTTGGACTCAGGATGTTATGTACGAATTGACTCTTTATATTGTATGGTGATAGTCATTCTTTCCTTGTCACACCAAATGACAGAGACCGCATGTTGCAGTGGGCACAATCTATGATGGAGTGCTATGAACAAGGTGTGGACACTGGCGGCTATTTTCTTGCACAACTAGTGTAATAACAAAATTACCCTTCCCCCACCCTACACCCTATCCCTTTCAAATCCTATAAAGAAGGGGAAAGGAGTGGGGATTATAAAATGGTGGGGGAATGTGTATAAATGCAGGTTGTTTGAAGAGACTTTTATTATTGTGGCTTTAGCAGAAACAACATGGAGTTTAAATCTTCAGCAAAAGAAAGAAATTCGCAAGAAAGAAAAGATTGAACTTATAAAATTACAACTTATAATACCTTCCATTGAAATTGGATGTAGCAAACTTAAGACTTTGGTGAAAACTAACGAATATTTGTTACAATTGCTAAAAACAATCGAAGAGTTGAAGAGAAAGAATGGACATTCTACATAGTAAAATTTGAACATTTTAATATAAATAAGTAAACTGAAAAAAGTAGATGTAGAATAGAGAGCGAGGAATAGATCACTTTGTGGTAATGGACTAACATGCCACTCAGTGCTCTATTCCTCGTTCTCGCGTTAAATTGGATTACCTTGACCTATTTGTTTGACTGTTAGAATTTGGTTAACACTGTTGAATTTCAGTTTTGAATTAATGTTTATTTTTATTCAACTGTTAGAGTTTTTTAACACTGTCGAATTTTAGTTTTGAACTAACTTTTAATTTATGCGAATTTTCAGTTCAACTCTAGTTAATTTATGCGCAAATTTAGTTTAACCAAGTGCCTGTGCTCTAGCCATTTCCTCTCCAACATTTGTTCTTTTAACATCTGTCCCATAACATCTGTCCTAACAGATGTTAAAAGAAAGTTTGTTAAAGTTTGAATATAAAGAAGTATATACTAAAACTCCAATGGGAATAAAGAACACGAATGAACAATTAGTTTGTAGAAGGTTAATATTTTGTTGAAAATGTTTGATTTTCTAGGATAGTGAAGAGGATGAAATAGTGGTGGGGGAACCATTATAATAGGAGGAACGTGAAAGCCCACTTCATTTCTTGGTGAAATTTCGAAGAGTAAACATCTCAACATGTATCGTTGCGATAAATGTTCGGAATCGTTTCACGATGAAATTCTATTAGACTGTCATAAAGAACTAATTCACAACAACCCAGAAGAAAAACAAGAACAACAAGAACAACAAGAAGAACAAGAACAACAAGAAGAACAAGAAGAACAAGAAGAACAATATGAAATAACAGCAACATCTTCAACTACTTTACCAAATCTACAAGTATTTGCATTACCTGGTAAAGTAGTAATGCATCATAAGATTCAAAATGAAAACTTGAAGCTAGAAGAATTTATTAGAGAAGCAAAACCAATTGTAAGTAAAACTTTAAAAGAAGAATTAAAAAGATTGAACTTTCTTAAATTTGGTTTACTACTAGAAGCTATGTTTATAAATGTACAAGAAGAATTATCACCAAGAGGATTCATAACAAAAAACCGAACCATTATGGAAAGTTCAAACATTGATTCAATAGTAGAGAACTGTATAGAAGAAATATTAACAAAAATTCAGGAACACGAAGGAAGAGGATCCGGATGGAGTCTTACAAGTATTGAAGTATTAGATATAAGAGTTCACAAACATGGATATGGACTAATGGGATCAAGTTACATTCCTCTGCCAAAAAGAATTGAAGATACAAAATCTTGTATTAATGTTAAAAATGAAGACAATGAATGTTTTCGTTATGCAATGACAACTAAATTTGTACCACATCATGTGAATAGACCTGACCAAGAATATGAAAATCAAAGATTTAGATACAATTTTCAAGGAATCACTTATCCTGTATCACTGAAAGATATATCAAAATTTGAGAAGAAAAATCCCGGTACGTCTATCAATGTTTTTGCATTAGATGGTTCAAACAAAGTGTATCCTTTACGTATTGCAAAAGAAGAGCTACCAGATCATACGGATTTACTACTACTAACGCGAGGAGATGTGTCTCACTATGTGTACATAAAGCAATTTGATCGTCTTGTTAACAAGCAACTTTTAAAAAATCGAAACAAAAAGATAATTTGCAAGAGATGTTTTAATTTTCAACGAGAAGGAAGAGAAGGAAGAGAATGGTTACAAGAGCACAAAAGACTATGTAACAATAATTATGAAGCAAAGATTAATTTACCTGCGGAAAACAGAGCATTCGTTAAATTTGAAAAGGTTCATTATCAATACCGTATCCCTTTCGTTGTGTATGCGGACTTTGAATCAACACTTGTTCCTGTTGAAGATGAAAATTGTGAAGCTAGAAAAAGTGTCAAGTATCAAATGCACAAACCAAACAGTTTTTGTTTAATGGTGAAATCGACATTATCAGAAGAACATTTAAACAGATATGGATTAACTTCAGAACCTCTAGTATATCGTGGTGAAAATGTAGAAAAAATATTTCTTGATCACTTATATTCAATAGCTGGAAATGTACAAAGATTATATACAAATATTGTACCAATGAAAACGATGGAGGAAGAAGAAGAAATTCAACATGAAAATGCAACTCGATGTTTCTTGTGCAAAAATGATTTTACTATTGAGAATTATAAAGTTAAAGATCACGATCACCTCACTGGTTATTACAGGGGTGCTGCTTGTAATAAATGCAACTTGAGCTATCGTTTACCACTATTTATTCCTGTGGTTCTGCATAACCTCAGTGGGTACGATGCTCATTTCATAATACCCGAATTAGGAAGAGACGATGGTAAAATTGATGTATTAGCTGAAACTTCAGAGAAGTTCATCAGTTTTTCCAAAGAAGTTGGAAACATGAAATTAAGATTCTTAGACTCCTACAGATTTATGCCGTCGAGTTTGTCCAAACTTTCAGAAAATTTAAGGAAACAAGATTTAATCGAAACAAAGAAGATTGTAAATAACGACAAACTGGATTTGGTACTTCGGAAAGGTGTGTTTCCATATGATTACATAGACAGTTTAGAAAAATTTAATGAAATATCACTTCCGGCTAAAGAAGAATTTAAAAGTAAACTTTACGACATGGACATATCTCAAGAGGACTATGATCATGCATGTAAAGTATGGAACGAATTAGGATTTAGAACATTAGGAGAATATTCAGATTTTTATGTTAAATTAGATGTAACTTTATTATGTGATATAATGGAAGAATTTAGAAATACGTGTTTTGCAGCTTATGGATTGGACCCTCTTCATTCGTACACTTCACCTGGATTAGCATGGCAAGCCATGTTGAAAGAAACAAATTGTAAAATACAACTTCTTACTGATATAGATATGGTTTTAATGTTAGAGTCAGGAGTTCGAGGGGGATTGACGCAAAGCGTTACACGACATTTTAAGGCGAACAACAAGTATCTGCCCGATTATGATGCATCAAAACCAACAACATTCCTGGGTTATTTTGATGCAAATAACTTATACGGATGGGCAATGTCAAATCCCCTTCCATATGATAATTTTAAATGGATAGATCCAGAATCGATTGGAAACATAATGGATATACCGAAGCATGGTGAAACTGGTTACATTTTTGATGTGGATTTTGAATATCCTGAACATCTTCATGATCAACATTATGATTTACCACTTCTTCCGAAGACTGAAATTTCCCCTACTGGAAGATGGCCAAAATTATTGATGACTTTAACCGACAAGTCTCGATATGTTGGACACTACTGGATGATACAACAGGCTTTAGACTTAGGACTGAGAATTACAAAAATTAATCGAGTACTACAATTTTCTCAATCTTGTTGGTTAAAACCTTACATCGACAACAACACAAGAAGAAGAGCCGTCGCTACATCAAGTTTTCAAAAAGATTTTTTCAAATTAATGAACAACGCAATATTTGGCAAGACTTTGGAAAACAAAAGGAAACATAAGGATATCAAATTGGTAACTGATCCAGTAAAATTACAGAAATTAGTGCAACAACCAAACTTTGGTTCATCTGTAATTATTAATGAAAATCTAGTTGTTATTTCCATGAACAAGAAGTCAGTTGAAATGGATCGTCCTTTGTATCTTGGAATGTCAATCTTGGATATTTCAAAAACACATATGTATGAGTTTCATTATAAGAAGATGGTTAACTATTATGGAAGAGAGAACATTGGTATTGCATATATGGATACGGATGCACTCATTTACTGGATTAAAACAAATGACATGTATGAAGATCTACGCACCTTTATATATAAAAATGATTTCGACTTTTCCGATTATCCTAAGGATCATCCAAATTACGACTACGACAAAAACAAGAAAGTATTGGGAAAATTTAAAGATGAAACAAATGGTGTGCCGATGATGGAAATTGTAGCATTAATGTCCAAACTGTATTCATTTCAACTGTACATAAATGAAAGGAATGAACATCAAGTCACAAAAAAAGCCAAAGGAATAAAAACTTCTTTCCTGAAGAAGAATGTACAGTTTGAACATTATAAAAGATGTTTGTTTGAAAATGTTGAAACAACTGCAACGTTCAACACTATTAGAAGTTATAATCATCAACTTTTTAGTGTCAAACAAACAAAGTGGGCATTAAGCTACAAAGATGACAAGCGCCATATTTTAGAAGATAAAATTAATACTTTACCATTCGGCCACTACTCCCTGAACCCTATCGACCAGTAAACCTATTCTTCGTCCTCTACCTTCTTCCTTTTTCCTTTCCGTAAAGAAGAGGGGACATGGCAAGCCTAATGCCATGTTCCCTCTTTTTTACACTAATATGAAATGGCCTTGACCTATATTCAAACTATATAAATGAGAATTAACTATTCTATGGGTCAGTATTTTTACAAGCAGTGTACAAGAAACATCTGAAGATGGAAAGTGTGAAGGACAAGATTGTAAATGAACTACATAAACCAGCAAGAAGAAGATTTCCAAGAAGAAGTACAATCATTAAAGGAATGAATGATCTTTATCAAGCTGATCTCATTGAAATGATACCGCACAGTAAATTAAATAAAGGATTTAAATATATTTTAACAATTATAGACTGTTTTACTAAAATAGCTGACGCTTTACCATTGAAGGATAAGACTGGTAAAAGTGTTACAAAAGCTATGGAAACCACAATACAAAGAAATAAATTTAAAATTAAACATCTACAGACCGATGATGGAAAAGAATATTTTAATAAAGACTGATGAGCTTTGATGAAGAAATATCAAATAAATCATTATTCTACAAATTCTGAAGTTAAAGCTTCAATAATTGAAAGATTCAATAGAACATTAAAAAGTGCGATGTATAAACAATTTTCAAAAAGAGGATCATATGTATGGTATGACATATTACCACAACTTATAAAAGAGTATAACAACAAATATCATCGTACCATTGGAATGAAACCTATCCATGTAAATAGTGCTAATGCCAAAATTGTATTACAACGTATTAAAAATAATACAACACCAAAATTGGAAAAATTGCAACCAAAGAAGTTCAAGGTCAACGATAAAGTTCGTTTAAGCAAATACAAAGGTGTATTTAGTAAAAGATATCTACCAAATTGGACTAATGAAGTATTTACAATTTATAAAGTGCAACCAACTATACCTGAAACCTATTTATTAAAGGATAACAAGGGTGAATTACTTCAAGGTGGATTCTACGGACACGAATTGTTGAAATCAACAGTTGGTGATGTATATCTTGTCGAGAAGATTTTACAAAGGAAAAAGGATATGGTTAAAGTCCGGTGGTTAGGGTTTGATAAAAGTGAAGACTCTTGGATTCCTTCAAAAGACTTAGTATAGTTGTTTAATAGCTCATTGTGTGTTTAACCTTTATACAAGATGGAGATTGTACAACAAAGAGATCGATTTAATATCAATAACATTGATGAATTGACAGTTGACAATGATAAGTTAAATCATGGAAAACATGGTGAATTACTACCAAATACGATAAGATGTCTAATAACTGGTCCTTCAAATTGTGGAAAAACTAATGTTGTTTTTAACCTTATAACTAATCCTAAAGGATTGCGTTTTAATAATATATACATTTTTTCAAAATCATTGCAACAACCAAAATATCAATTATTGGATAAAGTACTTGCAAGTGTACCTGAAGTGAATTTTTACAAGTTTAATGCCAGTGAAACAATTATGCAACCAAATGAAGCAAAACCATTTTCTATTTTTATATTTGACGATGTTTCTTGTGAAAATCATGACACAATAAGGAATTATTTTGCTATGGGAAGACATCATAATATTGATAGCATTTATATTGGTCAAACATACAGTAAAATTCCAAAACAACTTATAAGAGACAATGCAAATATGTTGATCATCTTCAAGCAAGATGAAACAAATTTAAAGCATATATATAATGATCATGTAAATGCGGATATGCCATTTGAAAAATTTAAAGAGATGTGTGGCAAAGCATGGAATGAGAAATATAGCTTTCTCGTTATTATGAAGGAAGAAGATATTAAAAATGGTAGATATCGTATAGGGTTGGATAAATTTGTATTTATGCGTTGAACTACCGATGCTACATCTAGTTACATGTTGAACTTCACAGTGTAAACATGGTGAATCAAGAAAAACTATTGAAAGAAATAAAATCACTGAGTGATTCTATTAGGATGAAGAATCGTGCATTGAGGATGGGTTTAAGTGAAAGAGAAGAATTTCTAGAGACTACATTTAAACCTATTACGGAACCTTTAAAACAGATATCAGAAACTATTGGTAAACCTCGTTATGAAGGAGATGTTTTACTACCAGTTTCTAAACAAGAAGTACAAGCATTAAAAAAAGAAGAAGATGATGATTCATATACAAGTGCTAGTGAGCAAGAAGAAACAAAAGAAGAAGAAGAACCAATTGTTGAAAAGGAAGAAGAACAGCCAATACCTGAAGCTGAACAATCTATTCCAAATTTAACTCAATTGAGTAGCGATATATTACAACATGGACCTCTTGGAAGAAAATATATAATGAAAATGCTACATGATATGAAATCAAACCCGAATTTGAGTAGATCACACGTATACGGAGCAAGAATTGATGGGAATGAATTGAAGATTGGCGATTCAAAGCTTGAAATAACACAAGACGATTACATCATTATTGGTGAGCATAGATATAAAGGAACAAAAGGATTATATGAATTAATTTTTAAAAACATACCACTAAGATATTCATCCAAAGATTTAAGTGTTTTTAAGGAGATTCTCCAAAATACTAACGCTCATAAAAGAAACTATGTAAAGGATGCAATGATTAATCGTTCACGTGCAACAAAATATAACATCGTTATAAAAAAGTTGTTTCCTCCACGAAAATTGCCAACATTACGTACTGCACCAGCGGTGAGACAACCACTGAAAAGAAAATCTTTATCACTTATGGATTTATCACTTCTTGAACAACATGGTAAAAAGAGTAAAGGAGATACTTCAACATCTGGTAAAGGATTGATGAAAAATCTATACAATACGAATGTGATTTACTACAACGATATCAATAAATTGGTTGATAGAATGAGACTATTGCATGAAGCCATGGAAGCCGGTCATACAGGTTTGAATAATGAATGGGTGGCTCTAGTTGATGAACTTAGGAATCGCGGTATAGTCGTATAATTGTCCGTGGATATAAAAGAGGTGCAAGCATAAGACGTATCAGTTCTAACATGAGCGTCGACAAGTTCGGACGGTACTCCGCTTTAGGAGTGCAAGTTGGAGAAGACAGAAAAAGAAGTGGATTACCGCAAACACCTGAAGGTGACTATAGCATAAGTAATAAACGTTTAAAACTAGTTAAAGATCCAGAAGAAGATACTGATGGAGCAAATTTGAAGACAGTAAAAGAAGCTACTTCAACATCATTAAAATTACATAAGAATACTTAAGATGTTAAATCACATAGATTAATTAATGTTGGTAAACCAACTGAAGGTTCTGATGCAATTACTCAAGAGTACTTATCATCTGAACTTTCAAATACTTTAAAATTGCAATGGGGTAACAACTTAAAAGATGGACAAACATATGATGCTGGAAATTATAGAATAACCAACGTGGGAAATCCCAAAAATGATAAAGATTCAGTTAATAAAGAATATTTACATTCTATAATACCGGAAAAAACTAAACATGGATATTCTTTTTATAAATTTATTATAAATGACATTGGATACCCAAAGGAAGACGGCGATGCTGTAAACCTGAAATATATCAAGGACAACTGTATTTTACAAGATGATGATGAAATCGATTGTCATGGGAAAGTGTTGTCAAATGTAAAGTTCGGTTCTCAACCAAAAGATGCTGTTACTATAGAACAATTATCTAAAGAATTAAAAAAGGAAACATCCAATTTTGTAAAACATGAAGATGCCGTGTTAAAGCGGGGAGATAAATTTATACATGGAAATGAAAAGTTTAATTTAATGCAAGGAAATAATGATGAATGGGATGCAGGACGTAAAACAATAACAAATGGAAGATTTGGTATAAAAGATACAGATGTACCTCTAATGGTGCAAACATTAATTGCTACTGGTGGTACATTAGGTACATACAATGGTCGTAATAGAAGAATAAAAGATATTTATCCTGGTTACGAAGCAAATGATTGTGTTACAATGAAACAAACAATAACTTGGGATAAACACTTTGGGACCAAATATGATGCAAAGATGAAGAAAATAATTAATATTTTACCAGGCGAAGATTCAAATGATGCTGCTACTATTGGACAAGTCATAAAAACATCAAAAAGTGATTCAACAGCTTACACGTGTAATGATAAACGTATTATGCAGTTACAAGATCCTCAACATCCAAAAGATGCTGTAACTTTAGATTGTTTAATAAGAATAGTGGGTAATTTACTTATTGATACCCACAATCATATAGCTAGTACAACGAATCATGTGGTGATTCAACCCGATGAACGAGAAGCTTGGATTAAAAATAGAATCATAAATCAGTATATAATTAATTTGAATAACTAAGTCTTTAAATATAAAAGATTTTGCACAAGTTATTCATTTATGTAAAGTATCTCGTAGAGTAAACACACCAGTTATATAAGACAACATAATGAAGACCGTATCGCTCAGTCATCGTCAAGACAGCGGCAAGAGAGGACGTGGTATAACATCAGCTGCATTATCCCTGCTCAGACGGATTCCAGTTGGTGCTGTTGTAAATCGAACGATAGACGCTTTACCATACGAATTACATCTGCCCGGAGGTTATCAATATTGTGGACCTGGAACTAAGTTGGCAAAACGTTTAGCAAGAGGAGATCCTGGAATTAATAAATTAGATCAAGCTTGCAAAGAACACGATATAGCATATTCAAAGTATAAAGATTCAACAAATAGATCAATAGCAGATAAAATTCTAGCGGAGAAAGCTTGGCAAAGAGTAAAATCAAGTGACGCAAATATTGCAGAAAAAGCAGCAGCTTGGGCAGTAACTACAGCCATGAAGACAAAAGCAAAGTTAGGTGGTGGAAGACGTCGCAGAGGAAGACCTGCAAAGAGAGGCGCTCCCAAAAGAGGTGGAAACATTAAAAAAGGACGTCGTAGAACTCATAAGGCA
The DNA here is from genome assembly GCA_030545055.2 of Neoaliturus tenellus. Taxonomy (NCBI): domain Eukaryota; kingdom Metazoa; phylum Arthropoda; class Insecta; order Hemiptera; family Cicadellidae; genus Neoaliturus; species Neoaliturus tenellus. The sequence continues at coordinate 23,316,710 of CM061534.1, forward strand.
AGTGTAAAGAAGACTTCTGTTTGGCAAATGGTAAAAAACGGAGCAGGTTTATACCTAAGACCATACCGTGTGTACTAAATAAGAAGAATCAATTGATAATTCCAAATAAAGCCTTAACAAATCATCAGTTAAATGATTATGTAAAATGTTTGAAAATACCATTCTTTCGAGGAGTTTTTATGAAAGATGCATTACCAACTAAAATATGGAAAAATGAAACTGGAATAGTAAATTTGGATTCCACCTATGGTCCAGGCACTCATTGGGTATGCTATAAAAAACTCGGACAAACCATTTACTACTTTGACAGTTTTGGCAATCTACCACCGCCAAAAGAACTGCAACATTATTTTCGAAACTCCAAAAACATTTTTTATAATTACAAAAGAGAACAACCTAACAATACTGAAATATGTGGGCATTTATGTTTGGAGTTTCTAGCGAAGAGTGTCAGTCAGCTTTAAGATGTCATCGTATACAGTGTCACTGAGTGGAAATTCATCCACATTAAAAAGTACGCTGTTCCCAGCATTGCGTCTATCCAAGGAAAGATTATGGGAAGCGGCATTACTTGATTTGACTACCTACAATTCAATTCCTAATGTTACAGAAGGAAAAAACAATTTACTACATTATTATGAAACTAAGGATGCTGCAGGAAAATACTCAGAATTGAAAATAATTACATTTCCTACTGGAGCATATGAAATTGATGACATAAACCAATTATTACAGAAACAACTCGGAGAAGACAATATCACCGTTAAAGGAAACAATAATACTTTAAAAGCAGAAATAACTTCGAAATATTATATTGATGTCAGCTTGGAACAGTCGATTGGCAGTTTACTTGGATTTACAGATACAAAAAAGAAAATCTTAACTCCTGGAACTACTCATTCGGGTGATTCAACTGTAACAATATTGAAAGTAAATAGTATTGATGTCACGTGCAACATTATACACGGATCGTATAGAGATGGAGTTAATCAACATATTTTACATACATTTTATCCAACAGTGGCTCCCGGTTTTAAAATTGTTGAGAAGCCACAAAACTTGATATACCTACCGTTAAACACCAGTTTCATTTCAGACATCGTACTGAACATATTGGATCAAGACGGTCATAGTGTTGACTTTAGAGGAGAAACAATTACTATACGGATACACATCAGAGCAGCAACATAAAAATCAACATGGGATTATCATTTAAACCGCAACGGAAGAGTCGGGAGCTCAGTAGCTCCTCGACATTGGAAGAGTTAACATCGGAAAACATTCGTTTTCTACAGAAGATTGGATTGAAACTTAACAGCGATGGATATCCTGGATATATCTCAAGGACCAACGTTCGACGAAACACTATGGGAGAAGGAATATCACACGCACAACCCTTACACTTCATCAAAATTAAACAATAACGATGAAATAAGGATCCCCATTCAACAACAAGATATTTACACTTTACCATGTGAAAGTTACTTGTACATCGAAGGACAGGTATTAAAATTGGATGGAAAAACTGCTTCAACAGTTCCTTTTATAAATAACCCGATGGCATATCTTTTTGATGAAATAAGATATGAAATATCAGGGGTGACGGTTGATTCAACAAAAAAGGTTGGTTTAACAACGACATTGAAAGGATTAACATCATTAACACCGCATGAGAAGAATTCAATAGTCACTGCCGGATGGGTTGCCCCCGATAAAGACACTATAACACCAGCTTCCAACGGTCACTTTGATTTTCATGTACCTTTACGATTGCTTTTGGGATTCGCTGAAGATTACAAACGGGTAATAATAAATGTCAAACAAGAATTAGTATTACTCAGATCTTCAACTAATAAGGACTTAATACTTGCAGACCCTGCAACTACGGAAGATAAACTGGAATGGCAACTACAGTTGGATAAAGTTGTTTGGAGAGTACCTCATGTAAGATTGGCCGATGAACATAGAATCCTATTATTGAGAAAGTTAAAATCTGACCGTGATATTGTGATGCCATTCCGAAGTTGGGAATTTCATGAATACCCTACACTACCTCAGACAGAAAGACAAACATGGACCGTCAAGACATCAACTTACTTGGAACGAGCAAGGTACATAATACTCGGTTTTCAAACTAAGCGAAAAGATGTTATCACTGCAAATGCTGGTCAATTTGATCACTGTAAAATAAAGAATTGTAAAGTTTTCCTAAACTCTCAATTCTTTCCCTATGACAATTTCAATGTCATGTTCAGCAAAAAACGTTTTTCCATTTTATACGATATGTATGCAAGATTTCAATCGTCATATTATGGAAAGACTAATACACCACTATTATCACCTGACCAGTATTATTCCAAGGCTCCAATAATTGTAATCGATTGTTCAAAACAAAATGAATCGGTAAAATCATCAAGTGTGGATATAAAAATTGAAATGGAATTTGAAGAACCAGTAGCGGATGGAACTTCGGCATACTGTCTAATTCTACATGATAAAATAGTTACTTACACACCGCTGACCGGAATTGTGAAGAATGTACTTTAAGAAGAATTATATAACAACTGCAAATTTTTGAGGTTAGAATTATCTGCTTTAATTTTTGAGGTTAGAGTTTCATTTGTGAAAGACAAGTTGAAAACAAACAATTATGTAATTGTATAAATTTCAAGGATTTTACGAAAAATATAAAAGCGAGAAAATAATTAGTAGAAACTTCATTCTATCTTCAACCGTCGTATGGGAAACATCATTCGCAAGATGAATTCTACTAACGGAGAAGAAAATACACCTCTAATGGATGATAATAGTTCAGATATAGAAAAACAAGTTGAACGAGAAATGGACGAGTTCCTAAAATTCAACAAACATAAGAAAAGAGAAGAAGAAAAAGCTGAAAAAGAAGTAAAAAGGAAGAAGGTTGAAGTTAACATTACAACCAATATTTTAACAGAAGTATTTCTTCGGATTATCTACCCAATTTCTTCATGCATGACAAAAAGTATATCAGTTGGAATTTTAAAATCAATGGATTATTCACCAATTGTTATTTTAAATCATGGAAACAAAATGGTTACTTTCAGTGAAACTACTTGGGAATCTCTCATGAAACATTTACATCTTTTGGAGTGCTATTTAAGTAACAACACATTTGGAAGAAGAACAAGATTAAGTTTATTGGAATCAAATATTGAAGTTGATATAGTAAAACATCGTGGAGGACAAATTGTTCGCTTCAGAGATTTAACTACACATAATGTTAAATTATATTTCACTAAAGAAGAATTTTACACTTTAAGTTGTACTACCGGTCCCGTCACCAGATATTTAAAACAACTAATATTTTCAAGTGCAATAATTAAAGACTATCTAATTGATACATTGGACAAAAAACCTTTTGTTCCAATTTTATACGGTCCCGTGGATACTTCAATCTTTAATAGAATACCTCAAGAAGTTGAAATGTGGAGACAATTAAACAACTATCACACTAATTTTAATATTGATAAAGTGGCACAAGAAGTGAAAGAAGAAGAACAATCCTGTCTGTTATAAACATCGGCTCATTCAATTTTTAAGTCAGTTGTTAATAAGACTTCATCATGAATAAACGGGTTTCGTTTTCTAATGCGCCACATATAATGGAAGTTAAAAGAGGTATAATTGAATTTCAAGCTTTCCGAGGAAATGATGGTAATTTTATTATTAAAGAATTAGTAATCTTGGACATGAACACATCAGTAGTTTATCATTATTTGTTCAAACCTCCAGTACCATTTAATAGACTAACAACTAAAGCGAAAGTTACAAACAAATGGTTGAACAAACATTTTCACAACTTAAGATGGGATGAAGGTTTCATTAATTATAACATGATGCCGCACATTATGAATCATTATTGCAAAGAGTTTAAAATTATCTACACAAGGGGATTGGAAAAAGCAAATTGGATACAATCATTTACAAGCAACGAAGTGATTAATGCAATAATTGATAAAGATTTCCAATGCTACTTCAACGAACTTTGTATTTCATCAAAAAGTTTTAAACATCGAAGGTCGCAGTGCGCTTTAAAGAATGCCTACCGCTTGAATAATTTCCTTCAACAAACTGGTGGGGGTAGTGTCAGTGGTGGGGGTAGTGTCGATTATAAAAGTGAGAGCGCTACCATGACACAGCATGAGTATTACTCAAACCTCCGAAGAGACAACATCTCCGACGGACATTCTTATTAACAAGAAGATTAACAACAACATCAATATGGCATCACAGAACTTACTTCAAAGTTTAGTTGATCAGTTCAACGCTCATTCTAAATCATCAATTCTACCTACAAAGAAATGTTCTGAACTAAAAGAAGAAAAACACTACATCATTCATACTATTAAGAAAATGGAAACTTCAGTAGGTGATGCTATAAATTGCACTTTGAGCGAGGCACCTTATACAATTGGTGATGAAGCAAAATTTCAGATCTTCTTACCAAAGCGCTTCGTACAACTACTTCAAAATGAAGATCTTCGTATAATTCAACCCGGCGCACTCTATTTGGTATCACATGGACCCAGTGGAAACAACTCTACTGAACTTACAATTCATGTAACACCTACTACTGATTAATTTGTACATAACATTGTAAATATTTCTTTGTATTTGTTTTTTCAATAAATATGATATAAAACAAAACAAAAAATAAAAATAAAAAAAGCAACATATTGTAATGTCTTTGTACATTACAATATGTTGCTTTTTTTAAAAATTCCACAGGATGACCTTGACCCAATTTTGTATAATTATAAAAGGGGAAATGTACTTGCAAAATTCATCAGTCTACTGCTACCTTTCATACCGTACACATCTCGCTCTTAATCCCTGAATATAAAACTGCAACATGTCCCTAAAGGTTAAGTGTGCATCTTATGATACCAACACCATAACTACTTTTGAACAACTTGAAGATTTAACTAACGAAATGCGAGTTTTACTTACCGGTGGTTATCACTTAACTGTTGATGTTAGTGCTACTAATACAAGGATGTTCACTAAAACAAAATATTGCGATGATGAAATATTTTTTTCTACACAACCTACAACTTCTTCATCGCCAGCTGGTCAACATAACGTCAAGTTCCAGAAGTATTACCAATGTTGAATAACTTTTGACAGACAAAACTACAACTAAAGAATCACATGATCAATATGAGTTAATAAAAAGGATGTGATACTTGTATAAATAATCATTTGCTTCTCAGCTCTCACCACGACAAGACCTATTTAAGAAAATGTTGTACAGAATGATGATTCAACTTGATGGAAAAATCTATGGAAAAGACTACAACACCATTGAACAAATGACCCAAGATTTAGATGTATTAACTAAAGAAGGATATCAAGCTAAATTAATTTTAAAATTTCCTGAAGTACATCCATTATCAACAGAAGAACTTGTTGCTATGGCTAAGGCGGAGAGAGAGAAAAAGTCTGAAGAAAACAAAGAGAAACAAACTTCCTAAATTTTAATAATCCTTACACTTGTAAGGTATAATTTTTTAAAACTCCATTTGGATGACCTTGAAATTACCCCCACCACTTTTCACAGTACATAAAACTCACTATTCAACACTATACACTCTTATTCTTTCACTGGACTCCGCAGCGTCAACATGGAAGAGCAAAAATACAAGTACAAACCTCGTTACTGTTGTGAACAACAGTGTACAGATTTAGGACCAATGATGGTGGATGGGTTAGCTTGTACTAAATGTGAATTCTTCGGATCTTCTTATTGCAAATGCAAAACAAAACAACTACCACCACCGGAATTGCGAACTTTAAAATTTTACAAATCAAGATATTTTCATACATGTTGTCCTCAAAGATGTTTCAAATTTCACCCTCTAGATCTTGCTCATTGTCAACGCACCAATTCTCATCAAGATGATTTTTGTACACATATGATAAAAAGATGTAAATACAGATCAGATTGGTATTCCGATCCTGTAGAACCATCAAATGTGTAATTTCAGTTTTACACTCTTTTTTAAAACTTCATTTGGATGACCTTGAGATTTCCCCCACCACTAGTTCTAATTTTTATATAATATTAAATCATTCCACTTCCAACACTCTAACTAACAACATGGAAAACAAATTTATCAAATTTGAACATATAATAACTGACAGGGAGGAGATGGAAGAATTGTTTCAAAACTTACTTTCTGTCATTGACGAATATCCTATAAGATGGTTCAGAATTGTAGTTCAATATTTAAATCCTGGTGAATTGTTTTCTTCATCAAGTGAAGAAGATGAAACAACTACTTCGGTTCAAATAATTGAATTAAAAGATGGAGAAGAAGAACTAAACGTTTTATTCAATCATAAGCTCAAGGTTCCCTATATAAAAGCCCCCTCCCTAGACAGCCCCCCTCCCTAGACGCCTGCTCAAGGTCACCATTATATAAGCCCCCTCCCTATGCGCCGATCCTCATTCCATCACCGACTCTCCAATAATGAACAACTCTCCATTGGCCCGAATGAATTCTAGTTTTGAAATAAACTCTAAAGAAGAGTTACAAGACATTTTTAATATTTTACAAGAACTTGTAGATAATTTTACAACCATCAAAATGAATTTGGAAATAACATACGATTGTCCTATTTGTGATAAGGTTGAAAGTTTGGACGAAGACAGTTTACTAAATCTAACTCCTGCACCATCTGACACTACTGATGGTAATAATGAAGAGCAACATCTTTCCCCCACCACTTCTTTGTAATTCATCCTTCCCCCCACCACTTCTTTATTTAACTAACATTTCTCCCTTTCACTTCTCATTCCGTCTTCGACTTCTGAACTATCAACATCACTTGTTTTAAAATTTCAAACACTAACACAATCATGATGGATATGATGGATGAAATTCCCTTCATAACTAGAATGGAAGAGGATAAATTGAAATTGGAAATTAAACGATTGGAAATGGAACAGGAAAACCAATTCGAAATGTTACGTTTGTTCAAGCTTTTCAAATACATCATCTGGGGACTCTGCGTTTACCTTCTCATCGTCGTTGGTGTTTGCATTTACAACTCTGTAGTTCATCACAAAAGTTCAACTTGTTTAAACTCTGCTGTTGCACATTAATTGTATGTTCACAAATAAAATTCAAAAGTTACTTCAACCTATCCCACTATCACCAACTAGTTCAACTTTCAACTATTTCTGGTGGTAGTTGGATAGGCTTTTTTAAAACTTACTCTGGATGACCTTGACATACTTTCCAAGCCCCAGTTATAACTGTTAAATTTCAGTTTTAAATTAACTCTTAATTCATGCCCAATTCTACTTCAAATACAAGGCATATGCTCGCGCCATCTGCACCCCAGCATCTGACGCCATCTGCTCGAGCAGCTGCTCGGGCAGATGGCACGACTTCCGGTCCAGAAGTAACCAAAACACACTACTTATATATCTAT